>OU974076.1:1332872-1496684 GCA_918843875.1 Diadumene lineata | reverse complement strand
TGTTCATGGTACTCCAGTCAACAAAGAAAGCACGCTAGGTGACAAACTATTTTACCGCGATTTTATTAGGCGATACAAGTTTAGTTTCCAAGGATACAGGACAACCCTACTTCTCGTAATTGTGGAAAAAACTACCGCGGAATGGCTGAATATACACCAAATCATTGAAACGCGGAAACGAATCAAAAGTGTGATGGCAGAATTGTAGCACCGATAATGCGCTAAAAACTTTAACTTATAATCTGTTGAGGGACAAAAATTGGAAAAATCTAAATGTCGAAAGCTTTACAGAACTGCCGTGCACATTGCAAACTAGCTACCAAACTAACTTACTATGTGGCCTCAAAATATCTATTATCAGTCCTGCATCATTCATTATTTTTATAAAAAATTCCAAACATTACAAGATGAAGAACCTTTGATTGCTACTTCGAAATAACTGTCAGCCGACAATTGAAAAGTTATGGTTTTTCTAAGCCACTGCTTGGCATTGCTTCAAGGTCTAATTTTTTTTCTCTTTTTCGCTGTGAAAAGTTATAAGTTTCATCATTCGCACTCGTCTTATCAAATTCATTGATAATTCATGAACCTAGAACAAAACAAAATCATTGCCGTGGAGGCATCTATATATATAACATACGCTCATCGTTCCTTCTCTGTAGGAGCTCCACAACTTTGGAACTCACCATCACTCATTTCTCCGAAATGACCCAAGTCTTCAATCTTTTTAAAATTAAACTAAAATTTCATCTTTTTAAACTAGCTTATTCTATAAATTTCCTTTTTATTAGTATTACTGCTTGTTTCGTTCTTTATCGTTTTTGTTTACTAGCGCTTAGAACAGGTTTGAATTTTGTTTTACAAATAAATATATTATTATTTTTATACGTCAATTTTCTAAATTAATGTTGCACCGTTATAAGAAGGGATATAAAAATTACGAATACCATGCCTGCACCTATAATTGCATATATTGTAGATTGGTGAAGTAAGATTTATCGCTTCGACAAGGTCTTATATATGAGTATTTAACGTACTTATGAAGAAAAGACTGAAAAATGTCTGTATTGAAAATCCCATGCAAGCGGTGCCTGCTATAGAGATCCTTACCTCTGAAGCACTTCAGGAATGAAACTATTTAACTTATATTTATTTCGTGTTCTGAGTACGTATCAGTCATGAAAATCATGAGGTTCTAGATATATCCTTTGATTATATTGTGTTTTTATACGTGGCAAGGTGCTCATGCAAGAAGAACACAAAGAAAACACACTAGGTGACAATATATATAGGTTGGCTAGCAGTATTTGTAATATTTATTTATATTATATTTTTGTATAGTAAAAAACGCCGATCGATGATGAATACCTGATATTTAGCATTAAGCTATGGATATAGTCCCTTGTGGAGTCAACAGCATTGTTATGTAAAATGGAGTAGGGGAGGTAACTATATAATAGCTAACAGAAATCCTCTCTAAAGATTGCTATAAAATATATATAAAAAAAACAGATTCCCGCCTGCTGTTTAGCATTAAGGTATGGATAGTCCTTTGTTCAGTCAACAGCAGGAGAGTAGGAAAAAGACTACTAAGTCTGTAAGGTGCCACGCGTGAGGGGAGGGGGGGGGAGTAGGTTGGAGGGGGTTGGGATGCAATTAAAAAATTCCACAAAACGTTCAAATAATTTTATGAATGAAAAAGTTATCTTGATAAAATTCATAATTTTGAACAAAGAAGGCAGTTCTTCGTACAACGCTTTAGCAATACCTGTAATGATCGGTCATGCTAATAATATAAAGCTTATTAAAATAATTAAATTAAAATACTTTCTATTTGACCTGTAGTACTAAATTATTATTGGGATTATAAAAGATGAAGAATCTTATAAAATAGTTTCTTTCAAACAATGTATTGTTTATATAAGAATAAATTGCACATGGAAATCGAATGAAAAATGACTTCAAAACAATTTGGAGGGTGAAAGTTATAAAAAAGTATTGAAAATAATGCAAAATTTACTGGGGCTGCAAATCTTGCGGTTTTTCTACTAAGGAAAGAAAAATTTAGAGCATTTAATAATTTATCTTTGTGCATGTTTTTTTTCTCATCTTTTGTAAAAATTAGTAGAAATAAGATACAAAAGTCGCATTCAAAAAGACTCCTTCGTGATCGCTTGCTCCATTTTGTAGCTGTTTATATCGAACAATGTGTGATAACTTTGATATTCCGATAAAACATCACAATCAGTTTAGTCTTTCGACAGATTTTAGTCTTTCATTATTTTTCATTTGACGCCATCAGTTTTTAACGGTAATCTACACATGCAAATATTTGGGAAGCCCATGTAAGCGATCTTAGATCGTCTAGTTTTATTTAGTATTACTGCTTGTTTCGTTCTTTATCCTTTTTGTTTACTAGCGCTTAGAACAGGTTTGAATTTTGTTTTACAAATAAATATATTATTATTTTTATACGTCAATTTACTCAATTAATGTTGCACCGTTATAAGAACGGGATATAAAAATTACAATTACCATGGCTGCACCTATAATTGCATATATTGCAGATTGGTAAAGTACGGTTTATCGCTTCGACAAGGTCTTATATATGTAGTATTTAACGTACTTATGAAGAAAAGACTGAAAAATGTGTGTGGAAAATCCCATGCAAGCGGTGCCTGCTATAGAGATCCTTACCTCTGAGGTACTTCAGCAATGAAACTATTTCACTTATTCCGTGTTCTGAGTACGTATCAGTCATGAAAATCATGAGGTTCTACAATCTTGGACAATCTCATACTCAGAGCCCGCGTTTTTCCTCGCCAGCAGCGGATAACAAGGGCTCTGACATAATCCGATTTTTGTTAAAATTTCATTGGTCATTCAATTTTGACAACCACGCAAGCGCAAACAACCGGAAACACAAATAAACTCAAGCTAGATGTTTGTGACCGTTTTTAGCAGTAGAAAATACATAAAATATGATAAAAAATTAAGTCTGTACTTGTGAATCGCTATTTTCTTTACCTTCCTAGAGAATTTCAGCCAATTTGAAGCAATAGTTAGGAAATTATTTAATGTTTCGCCCTTCGTCACACACGGCTGCCAACGGCTGACAGAATTTCTCTTCTAGCTCGTCGAAAATCACAAATTAACCTAAAATCCCTTCGGATTATGTTTACTCAATAAATAATCATTACAATCTATGAATTTTGTTCCAAAACTTCCACAATATCACTAGGAAAAATCCATTTTCATTGACGATATCGCCGGTATGTTGATCGATATTGGATATCGATTCCATAAGAATTACAACGGATTTTACTTTTAAATATCAGCTCTGACATAATCTCGATTCCCCATTGGTCGGTTTGCACATTAGCCGTAAAGGCGCATGCGCAGCCGGAAGTCCAAGAAACCTTGGACTTTTCAGTGGATTATGCCAGAGTCCTTGTTTCGAGCCGCTGGCCGAAGTAACGAGGACTCGGGGTACGAGATTGCAATCTTGGACAAAATGACTTGAGACTGCGTGCGCAAAAACGTCTATTTTTTATTCAACGCATTTCACACATTCATGCGCATTTTTCAGACATGTGACCCCCCCTCCCCCTTCTCAATGTTGTTGCCCGGATAGCAACTATCCCAAGCGTCATTTCTAGACTGAAACAACATTGTTCTGGGGGGGGAGGGGGGCAGCAACAGCCACAAGACTGAAAAAACGTACAAAAATGTGTGCTTTGTCTCAAGTGTTTTGTCCAAGATTGTAGATATATCCTTTGATTATATTATGTTTTTATACGTGGCAAGGTGCTCATGCAAGAAGAACACAAAGAAAACACGCTGGGTGACAATATATATGGGTTGGCTAGCAGTATTTGTAATATTTATTTATATTATATTTTTGTATAGTAAAAAAAAACCCGTTGGATGGCGAATACCTGATATTTAGCATTAAGGTATAGGTATAGTCCCTTGTAGAGTCAACAGCATTGTTATGTAAAATGGAGTAGGGGAGATAACTATATAATAAGTAACAGAAATCATATCTAAATATTGCTATAAAATATATATAATTAAAAAAAAACAGATTTCCGCCTGCTGTTTAGCATTAAGGTATGGATAGTCCATTGTCTATAGTCAACAGCAGGAGAGTGGGAAAGAGATCAGACCATCTAATACGTCTGTCAGGTGCCAAGCGTGGGGGGGGGGGGGAGGGAGTGGAGGGGGTTGGAATGCAATTAAAAAATTCCACAAAACGTTCAAAGAATTTTATGAATGCGAAAGTTATCTTGGTAAAATTCATAACTTTGAACAAAGAAGACAGTTCTTTGTACAACGCCCCATACATGTCGAAAATATACCTGGAATTGTAATAAAGTAAAAACAATTTTTTTATGGACATAACTTGATGTCGTTGGAGACTCATCATTGACCGGCTGTTGTATTGCAATGCGAACATGAGGTCTTGCACTAACAAAACCATTCTGGAATTAGATTCATGAAAGCTCTAAAAAATTAACTAATGAACTAATACATCAATTAAATGACACATACAAAAAGATCGGTCTAAATAAATCAATACAAAGTAGGGCTATGTGAAGGTCATAAGTGTCAAGACGGATAATAAACATGTTAAGCGAAACACAGAAGCATTCATCTAATTTCGATCTACAAGACATCTACATCTACATTTAATTTAAGTCTGTCAAAGGTGGGGGAGAAAAGTAGCTCTGCACGCAGAGTAAAAAGTACCAGGATCAAAACAAACATAATGTAATGGATCGGATTAGCAGCGTATAAACAGGTAAGGTACTTGCTTGATTGTTGTATAGAATTCTCTGAGTATCAATCAAAGTTACATCAACGTAATTTCAAGAATAAGTAGCTTCATCCTAATAAATAGAATAAATATTTCTTTGTTTTGATGTTTATAGCTCAGCGTCTCAATCTGCATTATAAAGCATTTCTTTCAAAATTGAACGTTATTTCTTACTCAAAATCTCTAAATCAAGCTATATTCTTTACCAAAAACAAGAACAAATTATGCAATCTTCAATATCCGATTTCCAGGTGTAAAAATATGAAATTCTCTAAGCGAAAAAACAAGGGGTTTCTTTAGAGTTTATTGAAAAAAATAATAATAATAATTGTTGCTATCCTGAGCAAATATTGAACTCTGCATCCTCAACAGTTCTTTTTTGTTCTTATAAAATGGACCATACTGTCTGATTCCATTTAGTCTTGTGGTTATTTCAGGTGGCCTAGCTGTACCATCTCTTGTATAATTTATTTATTTATTAGAAGTCTTGTAAAATTATTTACTAGAGAATGATACAAATAAAAAGTTGTTGTTGTTGTTGATGTTGACTATTCATGCTAGAACTACTCATTTATTTCAAGTAAACAAAGATAGACAATGGTCTAATTATATTCTTTTTTTTGTCATGAATGTATTATTTACAAGAAATTCATACAAAATGAGCCTGATATCTAAATACGGAGCAAGTGATCCTTGTAAATTACAAGATTATTGTATTGCATTGCATTGTATTTGTATCATATTTGACCTTTATGAGAGAGTTCATCAAGAAAATTACAAGCTACTGAAAATAGTTTCCCAAATAAAAATATTTTGTGTTTTTTACAGGCATCATTGTTGGATATGACCACATGGTTCTTGCAGTTTGAGCAGTTGACAATACAGGGTGTTATTCTTAAGACTCCAAGTTGAGCATCACTACAAGATTTGGCAGCACTTTTGCCTTTAGGTGGCTTGTGTCCTCGACTAGAAAGGCTTCCATAATGTCTATCACAAACCTTCAATTCTTTAATAATATCTAATCTGTTGTAATAAAAAAGGGCTGCATGCCAGCTCATACACACCAATCATGCTCTCAAATTTTCTAGAACCAGCTTTCTCTATTGCAATTCTTAATACAACAGTTATTTCCACCAAAAATCCTTCCATTCAATAATACCAACCCCAACACAGAATTCAAAGATATTTGCTCATGTAAAGGTTTGCCGACACAAGCAAGCCAGTAATAACGTTTTGATATCTTTAGTTTTAAACTAATTTGCACATGCAAATCAGACACTGTTGGATATGGGGCAAATGTGAATCTGTGCAGGTTGTGTGATGTGTCAACAACATCCACTTGTTTTGAAAAGGTATTAAAAGGGAGAAGTTTGAATAAGTTTCCCATGAAAAATCCAGGGTGGTGAATGTCAACATTTTTAATACATGGGTACCGCATAAGTATTCCTTGAATAAGATATAGTAATGCCCAACAAATATTTGAGTCTGTGCTATTTGGTGGTCTAGTATCATGTATTACTGCATTACCAAAAATCAGATTGAGCACTAAAAAACTACTCATAAAAAAGGAGTGTGGACAACTAGCAGCAATAATGAGCACATGACAATCAGTATGTAAATAGGGGTGTGGTAATTAAAAAAGAATTGTGAACAATTGTTTGACAGAATTATCAATATCGCATAAAAAAAGCAAAGTGAAAGTAAAGATAATAAAGTGGAAATTATAGTACAATTCTTGCCTTGTACAAAAGCAGACAAAGAAAATCTTTGGCGAGAGTGGTTGTTGAGGAGGACATCATAAACTGGTTCTAAAATGGTTATCACAGTGTTAACAATAAGTTGACATGGAAATAAAGCTCCATATATAATGTTGATAAAAGTAATGTACATTTGTGTACTTACTGGAAAGTAGCCATTTTGATAAAAAATATTCCATGGAAATTCAATAAAAATTATGAAAAATAGAAAGTAGTGCCACATTCTTGGAAATACATTAGACAAAGCTATTTTTGAAATATTAGAAAACAAGCTCTTTTTGAATTAAATAGAGATCACAGCAACTATAGAAAGCATTAATTTCATGCTATTGAGAAAACATGCAAATTTTCCTTTCATTTTGACAAAATGCTTGTTAAAATTAAATACATTTTTCTGAACAATCGATCTTTTGGGAAGAAGGCAGTAGCTTCTTAGCAACATGCAAATAATTGCAATTAAAAAATGACATTGTATCAAATACAAAGATAGATGTACAACATCATAAAAAAACAGAAAATAATGAGATCACAAAATCAAAATGAGAATCATATAATAGAAAGAAATAAAAACACAGTATTATTCTGGGAAACGAAAGGTTATTCTGCATAGTAAAAATGAGTGTAATTTACAAAAATTATAATCGGCAGCAATTTTACAAATTATATGGCAACTTTTTAGCAACTTTTAAATCAATTGAACAAGCAGTAAACAACTTGAATTGTGATGTTAGTGTGTTAGATCAAGTGCAATTAATAATATTTAAGCAATTTTCACCAACTGCAAAAAAAAAATAAAATGTACAATAAGTCCCAAAATCACTTCACCATATATAGTGAGGTGAAAAGATGGCGCGAAACCGGTACTGTCGAACCGAAGAAGTATGTAGGGATTCACGTGCTGTGAAGGATGAATGACACAAAAAAGGATTGATGAGAAGAACCAGAGACTGGTCCTTGATGAAAAATACTCTGAATTAATCCTTAGGGACTGCTTTATAAAACGTCCTATTTGGAAGTAAATCTGTTTAGTTTTTGAGAGAGAAATTACAATTTTTCTGAAGAGATTTAGCGCGTCCCGAACTAAAACTTTTGATCCCGAGAACGTCCCGCGAAAGTAAAACAGACTAAAAATCACAATAAACAGTTTCAATAGGAAATTAATTGCACTCTACTAACACAAGACTATCCAAGAAAGACACGCTCACAATTAATTTAACCACGATAGCCTCCTTGACCTTGCTTTTGAACCAATTTCAAAGGTGAAGCTAGGCGACAATGGCGACTACACGATACTGTTTACTAGAAGCCAGTCAAGCGTAGCGTGATTTGTTGGTGGTAGCGATGAGTCTGGACAGCGGCTCATTTGCATACAATAGAGTCACCCCCTCCCTCCTGGGTCACTCATATCCGCATCTCGACAGCACGATTCAAGCGTCAAATAAACAGTCCAAGTACAAGAGACGTTGACGCCGAAAAAGACCAAGAAATCAACCGCTTAAATGAAAAGAAACTTCGAACTTCGCCACCAAAAAGGCTTAGCTTTGATGCTTGCCCAAAAAATGGCGAAAACCAGGGAGAAGAAAACAAAGAAAACTACGAAAATGCAAACAAAGTGAACACCGCAAAAGTCCAGATAACTCGTTGATTGATTTAATACACACAATAATATCGAATCTAGTGCGGCTGAGATCGGTAATAAACTGAACTCTTACTTCCGGTCAAACCGGTTTTCAAACTGGTTTCCTTCGTCCACAGTTGTGGACGGCGGCATTTCAAACAAAGCGGCTCGACTCGGCAGAGTCTCTCTATTTTTACGTCAGGATTCACAAACGAGAGAGACTCTGCTAGCAGGGAATTGCTCCGCGGACACCAACGAAAATGCTTTCTTGTGTCCATATTTGATTCCGAGCCGGGAGGTCAACAATGAAACATGAAACTTTATATCAACAGAAAAGGGAGTGGAGGGGGCTGGAATGCAATTTAAAAATTCCACAAAACGTTCAAAGAATTTTATGAATGCGAAAGTTATCTTGGTAAAATTCATAACTTTGAACAAAGAAGACAGTTCTTTGTACAACCAATCAATCAATCAATCAATAACTTTATTTAGTACCACAATTTAAATATATGTAAATAAATAAAAATAGTAATTCACAACAACAACAACAACAAAAAAAAAAATAATAATAATAATAATATATACGATAATGATAATAATAAATAAATAAACTATACATTAATATTAGACTTAACAGGATTATAGGTACAAGCTACCTATGGTAACCTCTCGGTTAATCGAGATAGGTAGCTGTATTTTATTTTGACTGGGTTAAGTGTTTTGGTCGTATTCTGGTCGTGTTTTGGTCGTGGTGTTTCAACGGTGTAAACTATATAATAAAGTATTAAATAGGAAAACTATTATTACATGAATAGAAAAAATACAGTAATTAATTATGATAATTATAAGAAAGTATGTTATTATAATTATATATGTATATATATATTTGAGAAAAAAAGTTGAATAGTATAATAGATAATTTAATGGACGATATCAGTTATTAAGGACTGATATAGTCCATTCACTTATTAAATTGTGTATAGATTATAAATATTGATGTTAGTAAAAAATTATTAAGTGTATGATAAAAGGATATTTTTGCGAAGCTGATCTTTAAATTTTGCTTTGCTTAATTGCTTTGTTTCTTCATTAATATTGTTCCAAATTAGAGCACCAGAAAATTTGATATTATATTTGCCATAGTTGGTTCTAGCTTTTGGCAAGGCATAGCTGAGTTTTGAAGCCAGCCGTGTGTTGTAATTATGAATTTGGTTAACTCTGGTGAAAAATGTTTTGAAAAATACTGGTAGATTATCTGCATGATAATCATACATAAATAACGCAGTATAGATGTAGACAATATCGGGAAATTTTAGAATTTCTAATTTTTGAAAAATTTGATTTGTGTGAGCTCTGAAGTCACTAAAAGTCATTATTCGTAGAGCTTTCTTTTGTAAAATTAACAGTGGACTTGTTGTGGATTGAAAAGTGTGACCCCATGATACAATTCCATATGTCAAATATGGATAAATTAGACTATAATAGAGGCTACATAGTATTTCCAAGCTGACGTAATGTCTGGCTTTGCAGAGAATTCCTATGCTGCGCTTTATTTTACTTGTGATATACAAAATATGCTCTTTCCAGTTGAGATTGCTATCAAGCATAATACCCAAGTACTTGATTTGGGTTTCTTGTTTCAGATTTTTTGAATTAATATTTATGTTAATATTATAGTTTAATTTCTTTTGAGGTGGATGAAAGATTACAAAATTTGATTTATCTACATTGAGAGAAAGTTTGTTTGCATTGAGCCAAGTGTTCACATATATTAATTAATCATTTACAGTGGATTCTAAATTTTGAAGTTTTTTACTTTTGCAGAAGAGATTTGAATCATCAGCAAATAGATGAAAATCAAATATTGATGATGAGTTTTGGAAGTCATTGATATATAGTAAAAATAAGGTTGGTCCAAGGACAGACCCTTGTGGCACACCAGAATTTATTTTCAATAGGTTAGATTTATTTCCCCCTAATGAGACAAACTGACGTCTATTTGCTAAATAAGATTGAAACCAGATATTTGGTTTCCCTCGTATACCATAATGGTCTAATTTCTGTAGTAAAATGTTGTGGTTGACAGTATCAAATGCTTTGCTAAGGTCGAGGAAAATACCGCAAGAGTAAACGCCTTCTTCAATGGCACATTGTATCTTATCAATTATTGCTAGTATAGCCTGTGTGGTAGAGTGCTTATAGCGGAAACCAAATTG
This sequence comes from Diadumene lineata, assembly GCA_918843875.1. Lineage (NCBI taxonomy): Eukaryota > Metazoa > Cnidaria > Anthozoa > Actiniaria > Diadumenidae > Diadumene > Diadumene lineata. Next base: position 1,486,274 of record OU974076.1, on the reverse strand, counting down.
TCTTTCATATAGGATATTTCTATCATTCATAAACTTTATCAATCTAGTAGATACAAGTTTTTCAAGAATTTTGTTAAAAACTGAAAGTAGAGAAATTGGCCGATAATTACTTACATCTAGCTGCGATCCCTTTTTAAAAACTGGAGTGACACTGGCCACTTTAAAATTTTCAGGAACTATTCCTTTTGAGAGAGAGGTATTAAATATTAGTGTAAGAGCTTTTGAAATGGAACATTTCATCATTTTTAAAAATATGACTGGAATGCTATATGGCCCGATGGCCTTTTTTTCGTCTAGGCTATCTATTTGCTTTTCTATTTCATCCGGTGTAATCTCAGTGAATTGAAAAGTATCAGCTATTCTAGGTGGCAAGAAATCAAATGGTGAATTAGTTGTTGAAGGTACACTATTGGATATGTTTTCTCCGACGCTTGTGAAATATTTATTAAAACAATTTGCAATAGACTCACAATCTGTTAATTCAGAATTGTCTTCTGTGACTATTTTTGGTGGAATGCTCGAATTTCCATTTTTAAAACCAATGATTTCTTTAATACCTTTCCACGTTTTTTTTATATTTGATCGATTTGTTGTAAAATATGTATTGTAGTGGTTCTTCTTACTAATTTTTATCAGGCGATTTAGTCTGTTCCTGTAAATTTTAAATTTATTAAAGTAGTATATAGATTTATTTTTTATGTACTGTTTATAAAGTTTATTTTTTTCATTAATTGACGTTTTAATGCCCTTCGTTATCCATGGTTTGGATAATTGTTTGATTTCTTTTCTACTAAGTTGTTTTAACGGTGCATGTTTATCAACAACGCCCCATACATGTCGAAAATATACCTGGAATTGTAATAAAGCAAAAACAATTTTTTATGGACATAACTTAATGTCGTTGGAGACTCATCATTGACCGGCTGTTGTATTGCAATGCGAACATGAGGTCTTGCACTAATAAAACCATTCTGGAATTAGATTCATGAAAGCTCTAAAAAATTAACTAATGAACTAATACATCAATTAAATGACACATACAAAAAGATCGGTCTAAATAAATCAATACAAAGTAGGGCTATGTGAAGGTCATAAGTGTCAAGACGGATAATAAACATGTTAAGCGAAACACAGAAGCATTCACCGTTGAACGTGAAGAACCAACGTTTACAGCAGCCAGTACAAAAGGATACTCTGAAATCACCATTCCAGTACACGCGTAGATATGTATCGCTGTGTTTCTTGTAGAATTGACATTCCTGGAATGGTGGATTAAAACAGTAAACTTGTCAATTAATAAACCTTTCCAAGGATGCTGTACAGCAACCTCAGCCTCGACACCATGTAATTATTCTTTAGAATTAGGATTGCAATCTTAATCCTGGACAATTGATCATCCATACCACAGACCGTAGTCAAATTCTAAAGAAGAATTGCATGCCCATCAATTCTTCGTTTGCAACCACGTGATAATTCAGGAAAAATGTTTTATTTTAAATCTTACTGAAAAACTATGTTCATATCCTTTCAAAGCATTAAAAACAATATAATTCTGGCAAATTTGAAGCTTCTAGAGCAAATAGTTACCGAACTCTTGACGATCAAAGATTATTGTTATTTGGTAAAAATGTATGGCGTCGCCATGTTGGATGATGACTCATATCATCCAGCATGGCGGATAGAACTTTAGTGGTCTCAAAATAAGGCAAATTCAGTATTTTAGATCAGGCTTTTGAATTGTGTAGTTGAATTGAATCTCCAGGAGTCTATTTGAGACAAAGTCTCATAACAAAGATGAATTTATCGCGATAATTATCCTTCGATTCGAATTACGCAATAGCGTTGCGTGACACAATTTTTACCTAAATGTCTCGCAAATGAAGAAATTTTTGGACCCATATTTCTACAAAGTCTTTTAATAATCGTTAGCTATAACATATAGCGGGTATGTTTCAATTTGATTAAAAATGAACTTGTCATACTTTTGATGACGTCACTTGAAAACGAAGAATTCTCCAATAAATAAATGATTCAATAGAATGAATTTGACCTAAGAAATCAAAGCAATCAAAAGAGCTGAAGCAAACCTTAATAAGGGCATAGGGTTTAACGTGGTTGACGTTCTTCCAAGAACACTCTTTCCAATTGTAATGATATGACCCACCACGTGGCCCTCTGTCTCCTTTCTCTCCTTTGGCTCCGTCCGAATGGGGGGTCCCCTGTAACCACGAGGGCCTTGAATACCTTGACGTCCATCTCGTCCGTCACGCCCAGGAGCACCGGGTTTACCATGCATGCCGGGTATACCCGGTTGACCTGCCATGCCGAATGGGTAATTACTCTGTAGATAATGAAAAACGTACTATCGATAAAGATTTGATGTAGAAATGAATGCAGAAAGAGCAAATAAATAAGGAAGAAAGGGAGGGAAGTATTGTAAAGAAGAAAATAAAAAATATACGTAAATCAGTGAATAAGTAAATAAACTGAATTAAGTAAAAAATGAACACGTTAAAAAATAAATGAATAAATGAATAAACGAATAAACGAATAAACAAATAAACGAATAAACGAATAAACGAATAAACGAATAAACGAATAAATGAATAAGCAAATAAATGAATAAACGAATAAACGAATAAATGAATAAATGATTAATAGTACAAATGAATTGCCTACCCTTGCAGTTTGTTGACGTGCGGTCTTAATGGGTGGCACACAGAGAACTACACAGAGAACTAGAGCTGTCGTCAGACACCACATATCTATCGACACTAACAATTGCACGAGGAATAGAAATAAAGAAATAAGGAGTAATAATGACGCCCAGCTATGAGGGACTCAACGCCCCCCCCCCCCCTCACCCCCCTCCCCCCCCCCCCCCACCCCCCCCCCAAATAAAAAAAGTCCTACCGGCTGGTAAGTCACATCAGATTATATTGATATATCTTCCATAGCCTGGCTCTCTTGGAATTTTGTTATTTCTGTTTGTTTCGTGGCCCCTTCTCTGATCAGTCCCCCCTCACCCTCCCCAGTTCCCGGTTCAAGTCCATCCTCAGAGATCAGATCCAGTCTACGTAGTAGTTATAAATAGCACAAAGAAATCAAACTAATGTTTCGTAATTCCTCATGTGGTTCTTTCCTTGAATCGCTCTATTAAAAAACTTTGAAAATGTCTTGTAACGATTGGGCTTCGAAAACTGGCCTTATTTCATCAAAGTGAATATTGGATCCCCTTCCATTAGACCAAGATAGTGTAAACCGCATAAAATTTGATTCCGTTTTCTTTACAAAAATTACTAAATGGGAAAGTATCTCTTATTATGTTATGCAAAAAAAAATATCAAAAAGAATAATAATATCATTCTTTTTAATTTTTTTTAATAACATGATAAGCGTTCAATTCAAGGCTAGTGGGTAATTTTTACATTTCAAGATGGGAATTTGTTTCTGAATCTGTAGCCAGCATAATTAATGTGAACAAAAATTGTTGTTTTTTTTCTGTTTATTCTTTATTTTTTCTGATACTAGTGTATATGTTCTTCGCCCGTTTTTGATGAATTTTGAATAGAATCGCATGTTTAGACTTTACGTTTTTGAAAGAAAAGAATGGCGAAAAATGTATTTTGCATTTGAAATATTTTAAGTTGACATAACTAAGTGTATAGAAATTCATTTTTTCAGAACTATCCAGTTCGCGAAAAAACTAATGGCGTGTTCATATCACTTGTTCTTGTTCTGATTCCTTTTCAACTTTTGTCAAGAACTAGCTGTTGTCACGCTTTCTCTAAACCACAAATCAGTTTATGTTTGAATTTTTCTGGCATACATGTTGTTGAACTCTTTGTTACTTAATATAATGAAAAATCATATTTAAAATTCAATTCAAATAGTAAAATTCAATGCAAATGCATTGAATGCAATTTATAGTTTTTTATAGATACTAGATATAAATATATGTTATTAGTAGGTTAGGACATATTATATGATGTCGCTACAGTTTTAGTTCTATAAAATATTTTTATAGGCTTTTTGTATTTTTCATTTAGAATACTATGGACATCTACTGAACATTTCTAAAAAAACACATTTTTTTATTATACACTGGGTAGACTTTGTTGTATTGATTGTTTAAGCATTAGAAGATGATTTCCGTGTTTCTGTACTCTGTTAGAAACACGCGGGATTGTTGGGAGAAAACGAGAAAAGGTATTGAATCACGAGCTGAAAGCGAGTGATTCAAAACCTTTTCGAGTGTTCTCCCAACAATCCCAAGTGTTTCTAACAGAGTATAGAAACACGGAAATCATCTTCTAATGCTTTTATAAAATAACAACAACAGGTAATAACAAAAAAATAGGTAAAATTGAATTTAATACGCCTGATCACACAATAAATTCTCCATACGTCGTCAAATGCAAAAACCGACCAATCAAAAAGCACCTTACATTTTCAACTTGCGAGTTTGTTGAAAAAAATAGCCTTGTTTTCGATAGAAAAGTCGACATTTATTCGTCTCAAAGTGTTAATTTAAAGAAAAGAATGAAAGATAATCTGGTTAATGTGTACTTAAAAGCGGATTTCAGTGTTCAGCTCAAGGAAAATAGTCTGGAGTCGAGCAAAAACGCTTCAACTTTCAAAATGTGCCTGTGCTTTGCAGAACTTTACTAAGCGAATGTGACGATTCTTACAAGTCGAAAAAATTGCTCCCTATTTAATTAGCTACTGAAGTGACTACTCTAGTTTGAATTTGTGGGACTTTGGATGCTCTGAGTAATGGTTGGTCGTTGTTTTGGTATTAAAACTGACTTGAGAGGACATCGCTGCACTGATCTATCGAGGTTGTTTGAATTAGGCCGGCTTTGCACTATTTGTCGGTAAGTAGAGGATTTTCCCCGTGAATTCAGTGTGCTTTTTTTTCATTACCAGAACTTTTTTTTTGTACAGAAACAATACGATACCTTGCTAATGTGTTCAAGTGCTAACTGGTAATGTTTTTGCATAAAGTTTTTATCTTTTGCATGTTTTTCTTCCGTTGCGAGAGGACTTAAGGTAGTTCGGGATCCACACTTCCCGCCGATAGAATTTTTTTAAACTTGTTCTACATCAGGACTGACACATATGAAAAACAAAAATGAAATGAAAAACAGGGGTCATCGCGCTTGTTTTGGAACTGTGGGGGTGGTAAAAGGCCCATTTTTGCCCCATTTCAACTAAAAGAAGTAACATCAAATTTGTTGAAAGTAATATTCTTGCGAACAAATTTGAAAGTTTTTCACGAATCTGCTATAAGAATCTGACAAAATGGTCCCTTCGCTATAGCTCTCATGAATTTATTCTTTGGAAAAGACATAGACTGAGATATTTTACGGAGATTTAAATGAAGAGCTTCATTAATTTTTTGCACTCTTTATCCCAAAAAAGTCAAAATTACAATGTTTTGGTCTCGAAGACCATGTGCTTTTTATTTCAAAATTTCAAAGCTGGGTTTATGCCAAATATAAAAATGGAAAAATAATCGGGTGTCACCGTGCGAATTTTAGAGCTATAAGCAAAAAACGCGCGGAAAATAAGATGATTTCAATATTTTGGACGCGCGGGAATGGGTACTAGTTGCTTTTGAGACCCGTATGTAATGCTATGATTTTATTTTTTAACAAAAAGTTCAAGAATGACCATATTTTGGCTCTACCGCAAAATTTCTTTTTAACCGCACGAGAAATTTTATTTGATTTCACATGCGCGAGCAGGATGCGCAGTAGCAAGGGTCCCGAACTACCTTAAATGGTGAAATTTTCGCTACAAACGTGGATTTTCACATTGGACATTTTCTTTTTTGTTTCTTTCAGATTGTATTGGTCTTTATTGCGTTGCTGTAAAGCATTTACTGATTATTGTAGCTCGATATTAAAGTGTTAAAGAAATGAAGTTTGTCAGTTTTTATGGCGTTCAATTTCCGCCAAAATTCGACTTGCTCAATTCAACATTGTACTTCTTCTATTCGACCTTTTTTTATAATTGGACATTCAACTTTGTTGTTTCAAGAATCCAACATCCTTTGCTTCATAGTCCGACTTGCAAGTTTTCTGAATATTGTCGATGTTTCTGCAATCGAACTTTGTACTTTAACGAATTCAACATTCAACTTTCTCACAATCGAACATCCTTCCGCATGCCACTTTCGTCCAGTCAACGCGGGCTCATAAAATACCAATTCCAACACTGTTGGGTAGGGGGACGGGAGAAAAAGGTAACTTTCCGTACCCCCGATGGATAGCTGTGGAACTCAAAGTCACATAAACCCTCCCCCAAAGCATATTTTTTTGTCTTGTTCCACGTGATCTAGAAAAACAAGATGGCTGCACGGTGATTTCTTAATTCCCGTCAAAATTGTAACTGGTAAGTATTTTTTTCTTTCTTTTTGAAAATAATCATTTCTATGATAAGCACGTGCTTTTCATGGTCAACTTTTGCTGTACATTCAGTACATTTTACAATCGCAATTAACAGCTACATTCACTATTTCACTAGAAAAACGGCACCTTCAGTCTTTGGTTTTTCTCGCTGTAAAGTCGAAAGGCGATCTGCCACTTTCAGAAGGGCAGACCTGACCTCGTTTAAGTCATCATCGGCCATGTTTCAATCCTCCGTAAGTGCAGCATCCGACCCGAGGGAATGATCACGTGTTTTTGGATAAGACAAAAAAATGTTGCTTTGGGGGAGGGTTTATGTGACTTTGAGTTCCACAGCTATCCATCAGGGGTACGGATAGTTACCTTTTTCTCCCGTCCCCCTACCCAACAGTGTATGGCGTTCAATTTCCGCCAAAATTCGACTTGCTCAATTCAACATTGTACTTCTTCTATTCGACCTTTTTTTATAATTGGACATTCAACTTTGTTGTTTCAAGAATCCAACATCCTTTGCTTCATAGTCCGACTTGCAAGTTTTCTGAATATTGTCGATGTTTCTGCAATCGAACTTTGTACTTTAACGAATTCAACATTCAACTTTCTCACAATCGAACATCCTTCCGCATGCCACTTTCGTCCAGTCAACGCGGGCTCATAAAATACCAATTCCAACACTGTTGGGAAGGGGGACGGGAGAAAAAGGTAACTTTCCGTACCCCCGATGGATAGCTGTGGAACTCAAAGTCACATAAACCCTCCCCCAAAGCATATTTTTTTGTCTTGTTCCACGTGATCTAGAAAAACAAGATGGCTGCACGGTGATTTCTTAATTCCCGTCAAAATTGTAACTGGTAAGTATTTTTTTCTTTCTTTTTGAAAATAATCATTTCTATGATAAGCACGTGCTTTTCATGGTCAACTTTTGCTGTACATTCAGTACATTTTACAATCGCAATTAACAGCTACATTCACTATTTCACTAGAAAAACGGCACCTTCAGTCTTTGGTTTTTCTCGCTGTAAAGTCGAAAGGCGATCTGCCACTTTCAGAAGGGCAGACCTGACCTCGTTTAAGTCATCATCGGCCATGTTTCAATCCTCCGTAAGTGCAGCATCCGACCCGAGGGAATGATCACGTGTTTTTGGATAAGACAAAAAAATGTTGCTTTGGGGGAGGGTTTATGTGACTTTGAGTTCCACAGCTATCCATCAGGGGTACGGATAGTTACCTTTTTCTCCCGTCCCCCTACCCAACAGTGTTGGAATTGGTATTTTATGAGCCCGCGTTGACTGGACGAGAGTGGCATGCGGAAGGATGTTCGATTGCGAGAAAGTTGAATGTTGCATTCGTTAAAGTACAAAGTTCGATTGCAGAAACATCGACAATATTTACTGAAAACTTGCAAGTCGGACTATGAAGCAAAGGATGTTGGATTCTTGAAACAACAAAGTTGAATGTCCGATTATAAAAAAAGGTCGAATAGAAGAAGTACAATGTTGAATTGAGCAAGTCGAATTTTGGCGGAAATTGAACGGCGTTCAATTTCCGCCAAAATTCGACTTGCTCAATTCAACATTGTACTTCTTCTATTCGACCTTTTTTTATAATCGGACATTCAACTTTGGATTCTTGAAACAACAAAGTTGAATGTCCGATTATAAAAAAAGGTCGAATAGAAGAAGTACAATGTTGAATTGAGCAAGTCGAATTTTGGCGGAAATTGAACGCCATAAGTTTTGGGATTTAAATTATTTTTACAACTTTTTAATACGGCCTCATCGTTTGTAATGACGACACCCTTGAAACCCGTGTTTCTATGCTCTTATAGAAACATGGTTTTTTGGACGTTTTAGCCAATCAGAGCACGCGTGTATATAATAGTTATTTTACAAATTATATTGCTATATTTTGAGGATTAATGCAAATGCAGAGCACTTTATTTTCGGTATGTGCTATACAAATTTGTTTTAGGATATAGAGTGTCTACGGTAGAACTCCTTAAAATATTTCGCTGTTTAGACGCAACTTTTCCTCTATTTTTTTCTGGGTAGAAAAGGTGGATCACGGCTATTATGCATAAATGATAATTAAACTTGTAAATAAGAAAACCTTTTTTATACAATACCCATTTGAATGTTGAAACCGCAGGATTATTGTCGTCGGTCGGGGTCAAATAAACGCAAAGCAAGAGAATATGAGATAAGAGAGGTTATCCCCGTATTGGGCTTTACACTCATCAGGGGATCTTTTCATTCTATTTTTAAACTGCGAACGCAACACGATTGTCCAGATTGCAGGAGGCGCGGTCGCATGGTCAAAACATCTCAAGACAAATTTCAAAAATAACACGACGAGTAAAGCCCCTGATGGGATCCGGGGATAAGCTCTCTTATCTTATACTGTCTTGTGCAAATTCACCAACAATTGTTCTAAAACCCGAATTTATTTGGGGAAAAATTAGAATAGTTTTTGAATGTTAAATAGCACATCTTAACATGCATATATCTGAAAACAGGTCGTTTTGGATTAAACTCTCTTGCTAGGAGCAAAATCTGTCGAATATTTTTTTTGGATTTGACGATTTCATCCGCTAAGTAAACAGGCAGTGACGTTTTACTGAATTAAGGCGCAATTCCAACGGGGAAAAAACCCTTTTCTTAATTCACTCTCTTGTGCTTAACCGTATATACCGCCAAATACGCACATTCTTATTCCTTTTATTTATTCCCAGTTACAATTTAAACTTACTACAAAGATACAATTACCAAGTCAAGGCAGATTCATGCGTTTTTAATTCAAATAAACTATCATTTTTATTGTGATTACTTTTTATAAGTGTATGTTAATGCGGTTCAGTTTTCACGGTTTTATCAGACCGTCGGGTTTTCTTCACGGTTGTGGTCCGGGCACTTCTTCTACAAACAAACGACTGACTGAATTATATCCGGTATAAGCATCAGCATCACCGAAGCTTGCGCAGTTACCGACATTGAAGCCAACTCGTACTTGGCCTTTATGGATCTTTCCACAGTGACCTTCAATGGCTCGCACATGATGGACGTTACGAATCTTAGAGATTCCTCCGGCTGGATGTTCAATACCGTCTATAGCGTTGGGGACCTGACACTCCACGCCGTTGAACGTGACGAACCAACGTTTACAGCACCTGGTACAGCCATGTACTCTAAAGTCACCATTCCAATACACGTGCAGGTAAGTATCGCTGTGTTTCTTGTAAAATAGACAATCCTGAAATGAACGAATTAATGGTTGGATGAATTAATAAGTGAATGAAAGAATTCAAATAAATGAGTGAATGCGTGAATAAATTAACGAATAAGTGAACGAATGAATGAGTCGCGTGAGTGAGAGAGTGAGTGAGCGTGATTAAATCTATAAAAAGAGATGAATTCTAAAAATAGCTGATGCGAAAGATTTCTTTAAGGAATTTAATATTATAGAGCACCATAGGCTAAAGAGCTGATACCAGGAGGGAGGGGATGACTGCTATTGGATCCAAATGATTTTTTATGTTCCATGTCTTCTCCACTTTGACGTCACGAGGCTCCGTAGCAACGACAGCTCTCGCTTCGGGACGGTAACGGGACGACTGAAAAATTTTCATCCCTAATTACAAAACAATTAAGCTTGACAATAAATAAAATCGTTTGAAAACCAACTAAAAACTGTCGTGAACAGTACTACAATAATGATTGTATATATTAAGCCATTCAAAACTTAATTTATGTGTTTCAATCTCACACAAACCAATTGATAATTGTTTAATTAGTCGTCGCGGGATCCGCCATTTCTTTTCGGGACGCAAAAGTTTTCACCTAAATTTCTGTAATTAAACTTTACTAAATGTTTTGACAAAAGGAGGTTTTATTCACTGATAATCATAGACTAAACCTGGCGTATTTGTTTTGAATGACAACACTTCATTCTGCTCATCAATCCTTTTTTGTACAGTCGTGCATTAACATTGAGTGCAAAAAAGCGAAGTACACACGAAGTACATGAACGTTTTACCCCCAAAACGTAAATATAATGCTATAATATTTTCACGGTACCTAGCTTGGAAAATAGGGATTTTTGTTAAACGACAAAATTATTTTTAAAACTGTTTGTTCTTGTTGTTTTTGCTCATTATAATTTTGTTGTTGTTATTGCTGCTAAACTGTGCTGAATGACGGGCGATGTTGCTATGTATTTGAATGGCTTCCCAGTAGTTTTACAGTAAAGCTAGTTTTCAATGAGCATGCGAAGTAAGTAGTTCATCTCAGTAAACTTACCAACACGGTAAAGATGCAAAAGCTGATAAGTCTTATTGATTTTTTAGTAGTTTTTTTAGCAGGAAATCATACAAATCAACGAGGAAAAGGAGAACTCCTTCAGTTGAATAATGTGGACCAATACGAGTAAAAGTTGGATGTTTTGGGGTTAAAAATCGTGGATAATTTGAGGACATTTGTTATCGAGAAAACATGATGGACTATTGTTTATTCATACGTTATTCTATAGCCCTGAAGAGTTTTATTAACTATAAACTCTAACAAACTGGTGTACGGCAATTTCTGGAAGAAAGAACTCATGAAATCTGAATTTGAACATCGCAAACTGAACTAACTTTCACTCCGTCGCTGCATTTATTCAAGATTAATGAATCGTTTCAAGTATTTCTTTCGCTTTCAAGGTGGAAAAACTTTATGTAAACTTAAATCAAAGTTTATTAAATGGATTCAGCATGGCAAAAAGACAAGCAGAAAAGATAAATTGTGACTCATGAATTATGTCAAATTCAACCGCCGCTTTTACATATCTATCTGAAATTGTGCAAGTTTACAACCTCGCAAAGTAACTGAAAGCTGAGCAATAGTTCACTGTGTTTTGTTCAAAAAGGTATGTTTTAGCTATTGTATGTTTTCTGATAGTTTAAAAACAGTTTATGTGTATTTTTTTGCTGACTTTTTTTAGTCATTTTGGACAGTTTTACTCCGCTTTATTTCGAACAGTCAACTATGACAGACATTTGTCATCATCAAATTATTCTTCCTTGCTCTCTTTTGCTTGCTTTGTTGGGCTTTAGCTACCACACCAATATACACTTGTCCTTCAGTAAATATTCAAAGTTATCTAGAAGCTCAGTTTGAGATGCAAAAAGGTTTTTAGAGAAGTATTATTCGCATAAATTTACATGAACACGGTATAAGGAAAACACTGAAAGGCTACTTGAGAGGATTGATGAGCACAACCAGCAAACCAATGAACAGGAAATTTCACACACAAAATGATTTATACCTTCTTCATAAAACCTCCTATTTTGGTAGGAAAATATTGTGTTTCTGGCTAGATATTAACGATTGTTTGGTGCAAATGGCACGTCTCAGTGATGACGGTCCTCGACAAAATCGTTCCCAAAAAGTAAAATATTTGAATTTATTGCTCAATTAGCTTATCCAGTAGCAAAAGAGACTCATTTATTAACTTATCGAAGCATTTCTAAGCAAAAAATGCACAAAAGAACGACGAAATTGGACAATTTTCAACAAAATTTCATGAATTGAATCTCGACCATTTTGAAAAATATGCGTGACGTCAAAGTGAAGAAGACATGGAACATAGGTTTCCCTAGAGACGCCCCCTCCCTCCTGGCTGATACTAACCTTAATGAGGCCATTATCTCTGCCATCATTGAGACTTTTCCAGGAACACTCTTTCCAGTTAGAATAATATGACATACCACTTGACCCACTGTCTCCTTTCTCTCCTTTAGGTCCAACTGATCCAGTACTGCCGGGCTTTCCATCACTACCAGGAGATCCGGGGGGTCCCTGTTTTCCAGGGGATCCCTGTTTTCCAGGGGATCCTTGTGGTCCAGGGGGTCCCCGGTAACCACGAGGGCCTTGTATACCTTGACGTCCATCTCGTCCATCACGCCCAGGAGCACCGGGTTTACCATGGATACCGGGTATACCCGGTTGACCTGCCATGCCGAATGGGTAATTACTCTGTAGATAATGAAAAACGTACTATCGATAAATATTTGGTGTAGGAATGAATGCCGAAAGAGCAAATAAATAAGGAAGAATGTAGGGAAGTATTGTAAAGAAGAAAATAAAAATATAAGTAAATCAGTGAATAAGTAAATAAACTGAATTTAGTAAAAAATGAACAAGGTAAAAAAAATAATAAGCGAATAAATAAATAAATGAATAAATGAATGAATGAACAAATGAACAAATGAACAAATGAACAAATGAACAAATAAACAAATGAACAAATGAACAAATGAACAAATGAACAAATGAACAAATGAACAAATGAACGAACGGACGAATCAACGAATCAACGAATCAACGAATGAATTAATGGATGAATGAATGAATGAATTGCCTACCCTTGCAGTTTGTTGACGTGCGGTCCTAATGGGTGGCACACAGAGAGTTACACAGAGAACAAGAGCTGTCGTCAGACACCACATACCTGTCGATACATACAATTGCATGAGGAATAGAAATAAGGAGTAATAATGACGCCCCCCCCCCCCCCCCCCAAAAAAAAAAAAAAAAAAAAAAGTCGTACCGGCTGGTAAGTCACATCAGATTAGTTGATATATCTTCCATATCCTGGCTCTCTTGGAATTTTGTTATTTCTGTTTGTTTCGTGGCCCCTTCTCTGATCAGTCACCCCCCCTCTTCCCAGTTCCCGTTTCTAGTCCGTCCTCAGAGATCAGATCCAGTGTACGGTAGTAGTCATAAGTCAACACAAAGAAATCAAACAATTGTTTCGTGATTCCTGTGTTTTTTTCCTTTAGGGTCCTGACCACCAGGGGCCGGTTCCTAGAAAGACAGATAACTTTATCCTAGGATAAGCGCTATCCTAGGGATAAATGCCCTATCCGAGGGATAGCTGTCCTAGGGATAAAATTAGGTTCCTGAAAGCAGTTTTTATCCCAGGGATAGTTATCCGTAGGATAACTTTGCTATTCTCTGGTTAAACCGGGAAAAAACCGGTTTTCAACGGCGGGAAAATGAGACGCGGCCGCGCTTTGTTTACATTTCATCGGGCTACCTGTGACCCGGCAAATGAAAATTATAACAAATATAAAAGTAAAACAGAAATCGTTTTTGTGACATTGGTTTATAAAGGGAACTCAAATTAGACCGAAAAAACGCGATGGACTTTATAATATTAAATATACAAAATCTATTTTTCCGTCAAACTAATTCAAGCGAAAAGAAAAATTCACTAGCGAAAAACGTCGAAACTACGAAAGAAAACGAGCAATTTGGTCTTGTATTTGGTTGTAAATCGAGTTCTGTCATTGCTTGATTCAATCTAAGGTTAGAATTAAGTTTTCAATCGTTTTAATAGTTGTTTGAATTGTATTTATGTCACAAAAACGTCTGAGTTTAGTTCACTTATCCCTAGGATAGCAATTTATCCTAGGATCGGGAGGTGGGATAACTTTATCGGAGATTTATCCCTGGGACAACGCTATCTGTGCTTTCAGGAACACAATTTATCCCTAGAATAATTTTATCCTAAGAATAGCTCATATTTATCCCTAGGACAGAGTTATCCGTCTTTCTAGGAACCGGCCCCTGGGGGGGTTGGACACGGTCCGAAGAGCACTATGGGTAGTAAAAGCAAAATAACTTCATTTGTCTCTGACTACGGTGGTGTGAGGATCAAGCAAGATCAAACTAAAAGCTCGGAAATTTTGAAAATAACAAAGATAAGCAAAAAAATCCTACTTTTTTTACTTTTTTTATGGATTTCCATTAAAAAGTAATGCACTTTGACTGTTTTGTGTCTTTTTTTCGAGAAACAAACGTTAATTTTTTGCAAGCATCTCACTCTCTCCGCATGGAAATTGAATGACTGAAAAAGACAGGAAAAAGTAAAAAAATCACAATAATCGATCAAAGTCTGCAGCTCTGATACATTGAAAGGAATAAAGCCAAACTGTCAGTGGGGTAAGCAACCCAAAAACTATTGATAAGAAATTAGAAAGTTGCTTTGTGAAAAAGGAAAATATTGACGTCAGTTTTGTTGTCGTTTTGCAGTTCAACTTACAGACATTAAAATACTTCTTTTTGGCAATATTAAAATACATAGCTTATCTTAAATGTAACTAGAACTCAAAATCTTTCTTCTAAAATTTTAAAACTTGCGTAATTTTTTTAAGACGAGCAGAAAAAATGAGGCTATTTACTTTATATTCAACAATCTGGCGATCGATTTGATACCAAAGGGATCCCAACTCGAAAAAGAGCCTATCTTCTGTACATTACATTCTTAAAAATTGTGTTTTATTGTAATTGTTTTTTTGTTTTTGTTTTTTATTTTCAACGTTAAAAGAGGGTGGAGGATCAATAAAAAATATCATTTATTTTTTTGGGGGATAATAAAACAAGTTTTTCATCAAACATGTAGAGGTTACAATTGAAGACTTGAAAGTAAAAAACAACAAACAAACAAACAAACAAACAATTTAAACAATCAACAAATAAGCTAAGAAAAATACAAATAAACAGACAAACAGTAAACAAACAAGGTACATAAAGATACAAACAAAACCAATCATCACAGAAACAAATAAATAAATAAAATATAAAATATTATAAATATTTTACACATCTCATCCACATAGTGATCACTCTTGAGATGCATGCTCACACTCCCTACCCCTACATTAATTATTTTAAACACATCTTTTCATACATGTTGATTTTGATGAGGGAGGAAAACTGGAGAACCTGGAGAAAAACCCTTGTGGCATGAGAGAGAAACAACACATCAAACAAACTCTGCAGTTCAAGTTCTTCGCCAATCAAGCTGACAAAAAAAAAACGAACAACATTGAGACATACATAAACAAATTAACAAAAAATCAAAAGACAAACATATAGAAACAGACAAACAAACAATCAGGTAAGTTACACATATGCGCAAACAAGCATAATATGAACAAACACTCAAGCAGGTGATACAGCATTACAATCAACAAACATGTTAATTAATTAATATCAAGCAACAAATATATAAACAAACAAACAATCACACAAACTAAAACAAAAAACATATAAGCAGGAACTGTTGTTGGAAATGACAACCAAAAACATCTATACGAAGAATTTTAATTAGTGCTTTTTATTCATTCAGTTAATTATTTCACTCATTTTTAGCTTTATTAAGTGCATATTGCATTTTACAAGATCATTCCTACCTATACAACTAAGGATCAATCGCAAGAAAAATTATTGTCCTAGTGCTTGTTCATTCAGATTTTGATAATAGTATTAAAGCCTGTAAACACAAATTATTGTCCTAGTGTTTGTTCATTCATATTTTGATAATAGTAAGTGTGAAAATATAAATTATTGTCCTAGTATTCATTTATTCATATGTTGATAATAATAAGGGTGAAAATACAAATTCATGACTTTTCTCAATCATTAATATTGAATAATTTAATCATTAGTAAGCAGTCTCTCTCTACTAACAATGATTTAATTTTTTTTAAAGAGAAAAAAAGAGTACATATGTTGTATGTTCACAATATACATCAGCATATTTCAGTTGCAAAATTGTTGGGACATTGACAGTTTTTCCCGTTTCCTTTCGAAACTACTCCTTTGTTTATGTATACAACATTTTCACTCGCTTCAAATCCCCCTCCCCCAAATCAATGTTGCATTGGGTTTGTTGTGACATGTTAATCGTCATTGAGACTACCAACATTGTGGAGGGGGGAAGGGGTTAGAGTTTGAGAACAATACTGAGCGTTTTACTTCTAAATTATGTGTAGTGTCCCAACTAATTTTGCAACTGAGTGTGGCTTCACAATATACATTCAGTATCTCCCAAAACTCTTCAAATCTCTTTGCCAATTTGGTACCATCTGAAAAAGTAAATACCACAAATGTGTTATTTTGAACAAGTAAATATTATGCATGTAATGTTCAATTTAATGTTCAATATTCAAGATGAAGACATAAAATCAAAAAGGTTATATTTTCTAAACTTAAAATTGACTCACAGCTACACAACAAGAGTGATGATTTAGGGTTCTATTCAAATTAAAACAGAAGTCTACTTAAATGTGTCTCTGGTGTCATGATCCCTTCTTCAAATATTAAATTTTCGCCCTTGTAAATTCATGCCAAAACAATTTTCAAAATCTCAAAAACAATTGGGGGGCATTGGGGGGCCATCCAACTACGACGAAGGAAATTTATCAAAGATTTCATATCACTGAATGTCAAGTCTGTCACTTCTTGTTTTTATCCGCAGTTACTAAAACAAGTTTACCATGTCAACATTGTCGATTTCTACAACGCAAAAAAGTACAAAGATTTCGCGTTAAAAATAGGTGTACTAATAATGACTATATCAGATCCAAACTTTAACATCACAATACTGAGATATCCGATTTTTGTTTTTGCTATTTTATTCGTTACTTTTGTATAATAAACTGCATGAAAATGTACTATTTATTCTCACCTTCGCCTTCTTGACCGCTGCCATCTTGTTCCCGCCAAAAATGAAATCCCGCGTTTTCATTGGTTAAAACGAACTCCCATAGTGCTCTTCGGACCGTGTCCAACCCCCCCTGCTGACCACAGAAAAAAAACGCTTGAAACGTGTGCCCGCGAGCAATTTACCGCTGAAAACGACGCGCGTGAGCCAAATCCCGCCAAAAGGCAACATAAGAATAATACAATGAGTCTTCGAAAATTATACTTCAACCAGCCAAAACCCTCATTTTTTGCGCGGGACTCTATATTTTTCTTATTTTTTTTCTGAAAGATTTTTCAAAAATCTTTCTTTTGGCAAGATTTGAAAAAATCCTGATGACTTTTCAACATAACACGCTATGGTAAGTGCTTTAGGCTTTCACTTTATAAAGCGATTTTAAGTCAAAGACGAAAACAAAACTTTAAATTTTGATAAAATATTAAAAACATATACAATTTATTTTCCAATATTTGTGTAAATTAATGTCTGGTTTAGACTGCCTGTAAAAGCTACGTCAATAGCTTTTTTAGTTTTTGAGTAATAATTTTTTTGTGAAAAATGCATTTTTCGCCATTTCTTCTCCAAAAATGTCAAAACATGGTTCCGTTCAAACATTTTTATCTCGAAAACGGGCGCGGGACCATATAGCTTTCTATCCATTTTTCGATTAATCAATAATTTCTCTATAAAATATCTTTCTAAGAAAAAATTGTGATGACTTTTTGCTTAAGTAATCAGGACCCTTAAATCACACGATTAAAAAACTTTGAAAATGTCTTGTAACGATTGGGCCTCGAAAACTGGCCTTATTTCATCAAAGTGAATATTGGATCCCCTTCCATTATACCAAGTTTGTGAACCGCACAAACTTTGATTTCGTTTTCTATACAAAAAGGGAAAATACATCTTTTTATGTTATGCAAAAAATATATATAAAAATGTTATTCTTTTTCTTTTTTTTTTTTTTTTTTCTTTTTTGAAAACCATATGGTAAGCGTGTAATTCGAGGCTAGTGGGGAATCTTTACATTTCAAGATGGGAATTGGTTTCTGAATCTCTAGCCAGCATAATTAATGTGAACAAAAATTGTTTTTTAATGTTTATTCTTTATTTTTTCTGATACTAGTGTATATGTTCTTCGCCCGTTTTTGATGAATTTTGAATAGAATAGCATGTTTAGACTTAACGTTTTTTTAAAAAAAATGGCGAAAAATGAATTTTGCATTTGAAGTATTTTAAGTTGACATAAGTGTATAGAAATTCATTTTTCAGAACTATCCAGTTCGGGATTGTGTGTTCATATCACTTGTTCTTGTTCTGATTCCTTTTCAAGAACTGTTGTTCCGTCTTCTCTGGACCGCAAATCAGTTGAATTTTTCTGGCATACATGTTGTTGAACTCTTTGTTACTTATTATAATGAAAAATCAGATTTAAAATTCAATGTAAATGTAGAACACTTTTTTCGGTACGTACTATAAACTGAATTTGCTTTGGGATATAGAGTGTACACTGTAGAACTCTATAAAAGTTATCGCTGTTTGACGCAACTTTTTCTCTATTTTTTCAGGATAGAAAAAGGTGGATCCAGGGAGAACTTATCAAACTATTATGTAGAAGCAGAACGTTTGTACATCAAAATAAAATTTTAAAGAATAAGAACTGTTACCTTTTGTTCTCGTAGTTGGTTCGCAGTTGTAAAGTATTTTTCAGAAGTTTCTTCAAGAAAACAGCAAAGTGCTTGTTTTGACGATAAAATAATGCTTTATCTCAAGCGTAACTTCTACAACAATGTAGTGCAGAGTAGCTAGTGTAAAATAAAACGTACCTTAACTTGTTTCTACACGTTAGTTAGCGATTAAGTCAACACTAAAATGTTTTTTTCGTAGTTGTCAATCAGTCAAAATATCATTTTCATTTAGGTTACAAAAACAAATTATTTTCATGATCAGAATTAGTTTAGCAATGAAACATTATCAGTGATATCCAGATATTTTTTCAGGATTTTATTATATTGAATCTGATAGACTGAATTTTGAGTTAATTTACGTGTGCAGTCAGATTTTTAGTATACCCAGTAGGGGAGGAGTGGTTGTAAAATTGTACCATTAGGCATTGACATCGATCCACCATGCACCTGAGAGAGATGACCGGTGTCGAATGGGTATTATCATAAATGCTACACATAAAATTTACATTTGTAAATTAGAAATTAAACCTTTTTGTTATAAATCCCATTCCATTTCCACGAGTCTACTGTGGAATAATACATTGTTACTTTTAATCACAAGTTTATATTTAATCATTTGGTAGTATAGAGCATTATTATCCAGTATTAACTTTTCACAAATTCGTAGGTTTAGGTGTTTTATTGTCACTGCTCACCCACATACCTTAAACTATTGAGATCAGTGAACTGTTTTATCGTTTTAAAAATTCGAATTCTTACGAAGCTTTTCATTGCTTTTTGCTTAAAAGGAGAATGTCCAATTCGATACAAATTTGTTTTAGGATATAGAGTGTATACGGTAGAACTCTTTTAAATATTTTGATGTTAGACGCAACTTTTGCTCTATTTTTTCTGGGTAGAAAAGGTGGATCCCGGCTGAACTTATCAACCAATATGTAGACACAAAAAGTTTGTACATCAAAATTTAAAGAATGAGAAATGTTACCTTTTGTTCTCGTAGTTGGTTCGCAGCTGTAAAGTGTTCTTCAGTAAGAAAATAGCAAAGTGCAGATTTTGACGATAAAATTATGCTTTGCCTCTAGCGTAACTTATACAACAATGTAGTGAAGAGTAGATAGTGTAAAATAAAACGTACCTTAACTTGTTTCTACACGTTAATTAGCGATTAAGTCAACACTAAAATGTTTTTTTCGTAGTTGTCAGTCATTCAAAATATCATTTTCATTTAGGTTACAAAAACAAATTATTTTCATGTTCACAATTAGTTTAGCAATTAACAATTATCAGTGATATCAAGACGTCTTTTCAAGATTTTAGTATATTGAATTTGATAGGCTGAATTTGGACGTAAATATGTCTTCAGTCGGATTTTTTTAGTATCGCAAGTAGGGGAGGGGTGGCTGTGAAATTGTAACATCATACATTGCCATCCACTCAAGGCAGATAACCGGTGTCGAATGGCTATTATGCATAAATGACAATTAAACTTGTAAATAAGAATACCTGTATTATACAATACCCATTTGAATGTTGAAACCGCAGGCTCAATGTCGTCGGACGGGGTCAAATAAACGCAAAGTCACCAACAATTGTTTTAAAACCCGAATTGATTTGGGGAAAAAATAGAATAGTTCTTGAAAGTTAATAAGCACATCTTAACATACATATATCTGAAAAACAGGTCGTTTTGGATTAAACTCTCTTGCTAGGAGCAAAATCTGTCGAATATTTTTTTGGATTTGACGATTCGCTAAGTAAACAGGCAGTGACGTTTAAGGTGGCTCCATATAATTTCAGAGCGCGCGCTCGTGCATGACCACGCACATGCGCACCCCTCAAATTTGAAGAATTTTTATTTTGATGACGTCATGAAAATATACAACGCGCGCTTTTAAAAAAATTAAAAAACTCAAAAACTGAGCGGTAAATTTTTTTGAAATTTTCAGAATATTATTTTAGTGGTATAATACAGTAGTTTGCAAATTTTCAAAGATTTTCCAACTGCAGATTTTTTTTAATTTAGGAAAAACCTTTATTCCGTTATTTCTGAGGTTCTACAGTTGGGATTTTTTTGTCACGGTAATATATACTAGGTCATCCTACTGCAATCCATATACAATGTTTTCAAAAACATTTACCGCTTAAAACTGGAGTTTTTATTTTTTCTACGTTAAAAATGAGCTTTATTATGACAGCCATAGCGTTGCTATGGTGACCGGTCACGTGATCATTTGTGCAAAAACTAAATCTTTGACTCAAAGTCTTTGAAATATAGTCCGTCCATGCGCTTTGTGGGCAGTAGATTTTTAATAAACCTCTAAGATCCTAGACGCCCCATAACTATATGGAGCCTCCTTAAGTGAATTAGGGCGCAATTCCAACGGGAAAAAACCCTTTTCTTAATTCACTCTCCTGTGCTTAAGCTTATATACCGCTTATATACGAGCATCCCCGATCGTTTATCCACGGAGTCACCCCCCCCCCCCCCCCCCCCGGGGGATATACCGCCAAATACGCACATCATTATTCCTTTCATTTATTCCCAGTTACAATTTAAACTTACTACAAAGATACAATTACCAAGTCAAGGCGGATTCATGCGTTTTTAATTCAACTAAACTATCCTTTTTATTGTGATTACTTTTTATAAGTGTATGTTAACTCGGTCCAGTTTTTCACGATTTTAACAGACCGTTTTCTTCAAGGTTGTGGCCCGGGCACTTCTTCTACAAACAAACGGCTGACTGAGTTCCATCCGGTATAAGCATCAGCATCACCGAAGCTTGCGCAGTTACCGACATTGAAGCCAACTCGTACTTGGCCTTTATGGATCTTTCCACAGTGACCTTCAATGGCTCGCACATGATGGACGTTACGAATCTTAGAGATTCCTCCGGCTGGATGTTCAATACCGTCTATTGCATTGGGGACCTGACACTCCGCGCCGTTGAACGTGATGAACCAACGTTTACAGCAGTTGATGCAGTTATGTACTCTAAAGTCACCATTCCAGTACACGTGTAGGTAAGTATCGCTGTGATTCTTGTAGAATAGACAATCCTGAAATGAATGAATGAATGAATGAATGAATGAATGAATGAGTGAGTGAGTGAGTGAGTGAGTGAGTGAGTGAGTGAGTGAGTGCGTGAGTGAGTGAGTGAGTGAATGAATGAATGAATGCATGAATGCATGAATGAATGAATGCATGAATGAATGAATGAATGAATGAATGAATGAATGAATGAATGAATGAATGAATTCAAATAAATGACTGAATGCGTGAATAAATTAATGAATTAGTGAACGAGTGAGTGAGCGCCGGCTTTAGTGAGAAAGAGATTAATTTTAAAAATAGCTGATGCGAAAGATTTCTTTAAGGAATTTAATATTAGGGCACCATGGGCTAAAGAGCTGATACAAACCTTAATGAGGCCATTATCTCTGCCATCATTGAGACTTTTCCAGGAACACTCTTTCCAGTTAGAATAATATGACAGACCACTTGGCCCACTGTCTCCTTTCTCTCCTTTAGGTCCCATTGATCCAGGGCTTCCGGGCTTTCCATCACTACCAGGTGATCCGGGAAGACCTTGTGGTCCAGGAGGTCCTTGGTAACCACGAGGTCCTTGGTTACCATCACGTCCGTCTCGACCATCACGTCCAGGAGCACCGGGTTTTCCGTGCATCCCGGGTATACCCGGTCGACCCGCGAAGCATGATGGGTAATCGGTCTGTTAATAAATTAGTTAAATCGGTGACTCATTGAATCGACTCAAACGTCGGCCCATTCACCGATCCATCAATTCATCAGCCAACCAATCAATCATATTATATACTGCACATAGTTCACAACAGATTGTATGTATGTATGTATGTATGTATGTGTGTGTGTGTGTGTGTGTGTGTGTGTGTGTCTGTGTGTGTGTGTGTGTGTGTGTGTGTGTGCATGTATGTATGTATGTATGTATGTATGTATGTGTATGTATGTATGTATGTATGTATGTATGTATGTATGTATGTATGTATGTATGTATGTATGTATGTATGTGTGTGTGTGTGTGTGTGTGTGTGTGTGTGTGTGTGTCTGTGTGTGTGTGTGTGTGTGTGTGTGTGTGCATGTATGTATGTATGTATGTATGTATGTATGTATGTATGTATGTATGTATGTATGTATGTATGTATGTATGTATGTATGTATGTATGTATGTATGTATGTATGTATGTATGTATGTATGTATGTATGTAAGTACTTATATTTGCGTAGGGTAACCCACTGTAATGCAAGCTATTTCTATATTATCAGTAGGAGGGTCTACAGTCAAAAGCTAATTGTAAAAACATTAAGAAATAATAGTAATAATAAGACGTAATTGACATATAAAATTAAAACAAGAGAGTATAAGAGAGCTTATCCCAGACCCCATCAGGGGCTCTACTCGTCGTGCTATTTTTAGAAACTTGTTACCAATCTCTGCACTTTTGTCTTGAGATGTTTTTACGTTGCAACATCATTCAGTCTGGCCAATCACGTTCTGTTCCAGAAATAACTAAACTAACCGATACGGGGGATAAGATCTCTTATCTCATACTCTCTTGAATGCAATTAAAAAAAGAGACCTTTTACCCAGTGATACTTTTTTGTGTTTCAAATTACTGCCGGTCGGACAGCGCTACATTTTTAACATTCATCGGACTTGACATACTTTCACAAGAAAAAATATAACCAAGATCGTTTGTGATCTTGGAGTGACGTGGCAGTTTCCTACGCGCGGTCACGATCGACACCAGTACTCATTGTGTGAAAAATGACGAATTTTATTCGCATGCGGTAAATTTTTTGCTCATGGCTAGCGAGGAAAAGTTCTCGCGAGGTAAATTGCTCACCGTGTGCGGCTGCCTTACTATATTGAACCTTTCCAGTTGAGCTTACCTTGGGATATTGAGATTGTTGAGCAGCTGATCTGATGCATGGCAGCAGAATTGCAGCACAGAAAACCATAAAACACCACATTATGCTGACGAACAAAACTGGTGATTAGCTTATTTTAAATGTATGTTAGTGATAAAATTTCATAAGTCGGTCCCAATTCATGGCACCCGACAAGTAATAAAGTTATTCCTGGTCAATCAGTAAAAGAACAAATGGACAAATGAAATGCAGAAAACTGAGAAACGATTTTTTCTGAATAAAAAAATATATGATTAATCGATATAAACTTTTCATCATGCATGAATGAGCTAAACCGAAAACGCCCATGCAATGAGCGATGGAAAATAGTGATACATTTTGATTACCCTCTGAGCTGGCAACTACTGAAGACTATGGTACAAATAAAACTTTTTTACCCGAGTTGGTGATGTAAATTTGAATGCAGTTCAGTTTCAAGCGAAGCGCTAAAGGAAAAAGTGTCTGCAACAATCAAAATTCACTTTTTTTATAGTTGCAGGTTTGCCTTGAAGCACTTCTTCACAATAGCGTCTTCGTGATTGGGTAAATACTACAATTGCGCTACTTAAAGCAGCGTTAAACCGGAAAAACACATTCGTACTTGTTTTTACAAGAATTTTTCATTTTCAGTTCTACTATAAATGCCAATCAAATATGCAGAATATGTAAAATTTCAATTAAATAAAGCGTGCTTGCTTTTTAAGTACTTTACAGTGAGGAAACACTCGAACCGTGAACACTTTTTTGGCACTTTTTTCACACGCATCCTTCGAGTAAATCTATTTGAAAACATTTGAATTTTGCATTTGAGTTCAGTCCTACTTTTTCAGAGAATTTGAAGCAGTAGAAAGCTTAGAAAATAAAAAGCTAAATAAAGACAAGTGTTCACGGTTCGAGTGCCCTCACTGTAAACTTAGAGTTATATTAGTGTTCAAGATAACACTGTATATCCTTATCATGTTCGTGGATTAGAATCTATGTATGATTGTCCATGATGTTCCCCAAAATGGCTCTGAAAGATATCTATTACATCAGTGTAACTTTATGAGTGACATTTTGAAAACCGGCTGCGAGATAGTCAAACTCCTATGACCATATAACAGTTTACAAAACCATTTCAGTCACATTTTATTCAAATCACCATCTCTGGCCATAGTTAGTCCCCTCTACTTACTATGCTCTGACATTTCAACTTTTTATATGAGTCAATAAATAGTTAATGTAGGGGAATATGAGGGCCACCTACCAATAGAAACCTCCGCAAGGACGTGAGTTCCGCGCCGTCCAAAAGTTTGGACGAATTAATTAACTCGCACATGACGTATTCTGATGCTCGCTGGTGTCGGCTCGTGCATGCTCCATAAAATAGTTTTTTTCTAAAAATCTAACACACGACCCCTCCTTTCTATCTAAAGACTGAGTTATTTTTGTAAGGGAAAATGACTGAAAATGACTGGTCAGATCGTAGGAGGCGCGGTCGCATCGTCAAGACATTTGATAATGCAAAATAGTAGCCTGCGTTTCCGGCGGTCTGCGGTTTTAGGCGAGAGAGAGAGAGACTAAAAATCTAACACGTGTCAGACTTTTAATTGGGTCCGGCGAAAAGTTATCTTACACCTCATTCTCTCTTGGTAGGATCCCGCAAAACAAAATCGATCCAGGACTTCGTCTGCAAAAAAATACGGCGTTTGAGCGTTGGCGCTAATGATTGGGTACGAAATTATACACTAACCGGCATGCAATGCGAGCTCTAGAATCCAAAATGGCGGAAAGTATAAAAGCACGATTGTCATCCAGAGTTGTTATTCCTGAATCAAATCGTCGTGATCGAAGGTATAATTTATCAAATTGCATATCATTCTGACTTTCTAGAGATTTAATCTCCTTCTTGGTTAAGCAATATGTTTAAAAAAGTGTTTACAAATTGTTAATTTTGCGTGTTCAAACATGAGACTCAAACACAAATTCAATTCACAGAAATTGTTCATTCATTGCTCTTGAAGGACTTGTGTTAGTAGTTTGAATTGGGCTTATTTTGAGTGCTTGTGAATTGTGCTTTTAGTGGTCTTTGAGTGGGTATTTTTGACATCAAACGTATGGTATTTTGAAGCAACGTTTGAAAGAAAATACCATGAATTATTTCACATTGAACCTTCCACTTATTATTACCATTGTATTGCCATGGATGATAAAATGCCATTAATTTCGTCAATTATTATCTCTAATGACTTGTGGTCTTGTAAATACCAAAGTTAGACAATTGCATACAGTAAATTATTATATAAATAAAGAAATGAGTGAATGAATAAATGCTAAATATAGCGGACAAACAAACCAGCAAATGAATGAATAAATAGCTTAAAAAACAAAAAAAGATGAATAAATAAGATAAAAGAGAAAGATCACTTCTCTCATGCAACCTCTATATTATCTCTACAAAATGCCAATCACGTCTCTCCATTTTGTAGGGAGAGGAATAGAAGCCCCGGTCGTCGTAGTAACAGAAGAAACAATCGTGATTATCAGCAACATGACGACAGAACTACCTCTCCTGACAGACGCATCAATAATGATAGAAATTATGAGAATATTCCAAGACGGAATAGAGTCCATGCGAACGATAATCTTGCCGTTAAAGAGAGGCTTGGTTTCGTACGAGGAAACGAGAGGCCAGCAAAAATGATTGAAGTTAATGCAGACCCAAGGGATGTCCCAAGAGGAAAAAGATACTTTGAGGTATGCTGAACTAATGTTTAGCTACTATACTTTGACCTCTTTAAAAATCTTCTTCAAATTCTAATGTTGGAATTGAAAAATACAGTATGCAACCAGTTGCTAGCCATATGGTTTACTCAGACCAATAAGTGGCTGTGACGTGCATCACTCATTCATAGCAACCTAATGCTATTTTTTCTACTGTGTGGGTTTCCTGTGTTTCTAGTCTCTACTCCACAGGAAGCCCACCATCCAGAAAAAGCTGCATGTGAATGAAGATGCTGTATTATTATTTTTTAATTGATAAGATTGAATACATATAATATATAGATATTGATATTAAACTTTTGAAATTGTACAGTAATATATAAAAACAATTACTGTATTTTGTATTATAATTTTATTCTGGAAATGGCTTTGAGTCGAAAATGTTCAATTAATACAATCTTTTTTTGCATAATAATATTATATTTATATAATAATTTATTGTTTTGTAGTGAAATTTGCCATTTGTAATATAATTAATGTTGTTGCTGTTGTTTTGTATATCAGCATGATGACCGTGAATCAGATTATGGAAATAGGAACTATAATAACACAAACCGTAGCAGGTCTTTCCAACGACAGAGATCTCGTAGTCCCATCTGGAGAAATGACAGATTTAACAACGATGACAGAAGAAACAGAGCAGTAAGTTGAACTACATTGTATTTGTACATTTAATTTTTTTTGTAATCGTATGTAATGTATACAACATGAGTGGACGATCTGTATGGAATATACAAGATACAGATCAGATGCGAATATTATATTAATATTACTTATGAAACGTCTATATTAATGCTGCTATTGTAGATTGAGAATTTTGAAATTAAAAAATAATTTAGGCAAGAGATTTCAAGCTCAACCTTACCTTGTCCTCAATCAGGACGGATTCTGTATTGCCAGATATATCAGTACTGATTTTGTATTGCTCAGGGTTCATGAATTATTAATAAATTTTATAATGTAAAGTACATTATTAATTAAATGATATATAATTGAGGTATTTGTGAATATGCTGAATGAAGTAAGAACCACATATTAGATCAATGTCATTGAAGTGTTGGTAGTATTAACTAAAGATTAATAAATGGTTTTTAATCAGTTTTATCAGAGTGAACATACCATAAGTTGTAATCATTAATTTTGAATCATTACTACAATGTAACGGTTAAAAATAGTGAAATTATACTTCATTTGTTTTAAAAAGTTGATGTGTGAGACAAATGTTATAAAATATTGCCAAGAATAGCCACAATGTAGATCACTGAGATATAAAAAATCTCTATTTTATCCAATTCTCATTCAATGTTATCATTTTTGCTTACTAGCAAAGACAAAGACCATCCTGGCAACAGCAACGTAATGATAGAAGTTCTCTTTGGAAACATGACAAATTTGAAGAACTTGAAACAGAAGAGAAAAAGGTACCAATCCTAGTCAAAAAGGATCTTCTTGTATAAAAGAGTGACATAGCTTACTAAGGGATGGACCATTAGATAAGTGAGGGGTGGACCATTGGATAAGTGAGGGGTGGACCATAAGATAAGTGAGGGGTGGACCATAAGATAAGTGAGGGGTGGACCATAAGAAAAGTGAGGGGTGGACCATTAGATAAGTGAGGGGTGGACCATAAGATAAGTGAGGGGTGGACCATAATAAAAGTGAGGGGTGGACCATTAGATAAGTGAGGGGTGGACCATTAGATAAGTGAGGGGTGGACCATTAGATAAGTGAGGGGTGGACCATTAGATAAGTGAGGGGTGGACCATTAGATAAGTGAGGGGTGGACCATTAGATAAGTGAGGGGTGGGAGGGAGTTGGGCTTACCTTGGAAGTAAATCACATACAGCTAAGTATAAACAATTCAATAGAGAGTAACTTCAAATTGGTAATCTTTTGTTGATCATGCTCTAGTTTGAATTGTACTTTGAAATAATCATTAGAAATATGAATGGAATAGATTTTTTGAATCTATCAAATTCATTCTCTTGCATTTCATTGTTTTATAGTTGCATATTGTGCTGTTATTAGTAACAAACGTGTTCAAGCTTTGATACAATATCAGTAGTTCACTTTTAGATTTGCAGTTGTATTTAATACCTAATTTTTCTTTTACAATGTAGGGATCCAAAGAAGAGTATGATGAAGAAAACAATATATAGACTAAGAAAAGGAGTTAGATATCGTCTAATGGCATGACGATTGTGATGACGAACTATAGGATAGTTTGTATCACAGACTATGTAAATAGGCCTGCCAAAAAATCTGTCACACATCAACATTACTTACACCTCGGTTCAAACATCTATGAACTACATGTAATGGTTATTATAAAGTTGGATTTATATGCCAGGATTTGAACATCAGACACTAACACCAACAGTCCTTCTCAAGACCAGAAGATTACAACACATCAACATCACTTACACCTGGGTACAAACCATTCAAACACCAGACACCAACACCAACAGTCTTTCTCAAGACTACACACACCCAGATGATCACAACACATCAACATCCCTTGCATGTATGTTTGGGTTTAACCCACTCAAACATCATGTCAAACTAGCAATCATTTGCAATTTTTACACCTGAATTCAAAACAGATTTACAGAACTGCAGGCACTAACAGCAAAAACTTGTAGTTGGATATTTGCTTTCAACATTGATTTTTTTCTATTGATAATCAGTATTCAAATAATAAAATCCACAATGAGTTCCTGGTGTTGGCCCTTAAAGTCCTTTGACATTTTTGCCTAGTATTGTTAAGGTTGTGTCTTGTCCAGACATTTATGATTATAGTTTTTCCTAGTTAATAGTTGTATTGTTTTAAATCTATTCATTTTTATCCTTATTAGCATTGTAATGATGTGATTTACTAAGAAAAGAAAAAAAAAAAAAAAAAGAAAAAAAGAAAGACATGCTGGATGCACAGTGTTCATTCTTTAGTTTATTTCCAATTGTTCTTTTCATTTCATTTTTTATGTCATACTATCTACAAATACTTACAGCTTGGCTCTCATGTAAACACATTTAACCAATCATCAACAATTATGCACTGTCAGTCTAAAATTATTGGAAGGAAAGATTTTGATGATAAATACAAGTATTAATTCCTGTGTAATTAATTCAGTTCATAAACAAAGTAAATCAAAGCAAATATAGATTTTAAAACCACCTTGCAATAATTTTATGGTATCTTTTCACTACAACATCTATCTGCATGTAAAAATAGTTGAAAGTACTTCATATTTTTTCAATTAAATAAAAAATTTGTATGAAGATGACTACGGTATGTTAAATTTATTTGAAGATATCATGATGATGTCAATTCAAAGCTCGGTGCAAAAAATGTTGTAAACAGAAAAACTAGTCAATAAAAGTCATTTGGTACTTGTATTTATCATGTTAACCTTACCTCTCCAATAACTATATATTATTATTTTATTATTAAATTAAAATAACATGTCAGGTATTCATATATGGTCGTTTTGTGCCGCATTCACAACAGAACTTTGCATGTTCGACAGGATATTTTGTTCCACATTCGTAACAGAATTTTGAAAGTCTTTTTGCACCATCTATGTCAACTTTACTGTATCCATCTGTAGGTCGACTGTGGACTTGAGCTTTTGATGGAAATGGTGGTGGCTTGTTTTTTGTTGAAGTTTTTGTTGTGTGAGTATTGTGGTGGAAGTCATCAAACAATGTTGGGCTTGGATCTCTGATTGTAATATTCCTAGAATAATGAGAGATTATTAGAGCTAATTCAACATATATTGCTGGGAATAATTAATATTTTATTAATAATGAGTAAATGGGTGAATGACTATAAAGACACAAAAAACAATAAATTGATGAGATCTCCTCAAACCAGGAGTAAAACAAACAACATATTACATCAACATGTATAGGATGTGAGTTACCTATTTTTTAAGATAAACATAATTTTGAGTCTAAAGGACATTACCGTCTATTTTGATGTGACTTGTCATATAGCATCATTTTTTCTACTTCATCTGGTAAATCATCTAGTGATCCATTTCTTGGTTTGCTTGCTCTTCTACCATGTTTAACTTCCCTTGTCATATTTAAAGTTCTTTCATCAACATTGTTATCTAGCACTTCCATATAATTATCTTTTGTTTTGTATCTATTTGAATACAGAGCTGTGGAGATGGAAAACAGGACTTGATGTCAGAAGTATAATTAACTATTATTGTCAGTGTTGGATTGTTTTTAGGAGTTGTCATGGTGATGATGGTGATGGTTTTGGTAATAATAACTAATAATTGGTTGGTTCATAGTCACCTGTTGTTACCAGAAACACTTTAAGATTGCTGCTAACAAGTCTACCAGTTTAAATAAAGATTTCATGTATTTTGATGATCATCCTGGTAACAGCACAATGATAAGAGTAATTTTTTTTATGAGTGGGAAACAGTACTGTATGATATTGTAGACATAGTTTCTAAGAAGACATTCAAATTTTCTGCCGTATCATAGCGGTATCATAACTATACCATTTCGAACTCATTCAAAACAAATTTAAGAAAAAAAAGAAGAAAAACATCTTTGTTTAGCCAAGAAACACCGACAACTGGGGCTGGTTGCACGAAGCCTGAATAGCGCTATTCAGCGGATAAATCGCTATCCAGTGGATAAATTCTAAAGAAATCCTTTGGAGTGGATAACTTTATCCAGAGGATAACTTTATTCAGGCTTCGTGCAACCAGCCCCTGGTGTTTATTATTTTTTAAATATTGACAATCAAAATCCTAATGAAATTCATGTTGGTGCTTGAGGTTCTAACACTTACCTTTATTAGTGTGGCCATTAACTGGTGCACCGGCAGATGATACTCCATCTCTTGGTCTTCCTGCTTGTTTATTTAGCATTGTGTTTGAATTGGCTGACTGGGGTTTGCTGGGAGCTGGTTAAATAATTGTAATCATTGGTTGAGAACTTAACAAGATCATGGTTATGCTGATAGTAATAACAATATCATTGATGGTGATTATGATTAAATTAGATATAAAGGAAGACATAAATGGTAATGATGATGATGATGGTAATACTGATGATGATGATGGTGGTGATGGATGATACTGATAAAGATTGTGGTGATGATAATACTGATGATTGTGGTGATGATGATGATAATACTGATAATGATGGTGGTGATGATGATAATAAAGATGGTAAAAATCATGGTGATGATGATGGTCATGATGATGGTCATGATGATAATAATGATGCTGGTGATGGCAATGGCAGATGATGTTGATAATGAAGATGTTGAAAATCATGGTGATGACAATGGTAATATTGATGATAGATGGCAGTTGAAGACGAAGGTGATGATATAAGTGCTGGTGATAGAGTATGACACCAATTTTGCTGACGGTGACGAGCAACTCTGGTGCAAGTGAAATTTGAGCATGAGTGTTTTATATTGACACCACCTTGCATTAAAAAAACATTGAATGCCTGTCTTCGTTAATCGTGAGCTTAGAACTCATTTTTGAAGATAGCTTTTGATTTTTAAGTTAGTTAAGTTGATCTGTTTTACAGCGCTTAGAGCATATTGTATAAACGCATATAAATATTATTATTAAATAAATACCTTGGTTTTTGACAGGTTGCGACTGTTTTTCATATTTGCTCGGCTTGTAGTCTGTTGTTCCACTGTTTATCTTAGATGACGGCTGTTTTGTTTTTGTCATTGGTACAGCTGCAGGGGAATTCTTTTTGCTTGGTGGTGGGGGCTTATACTGCAAAAAATAAGACAAAGTTTACTAATAAATATTACAATAATTGTAATATTTAGAAAAAAGTTAGAGTTTTTGGTTGAATCAAAGATGTTTATAAATGGCCTCATAATTAAATTAGTTCCAGTTTGATTACTCTCACTGACTTATTGAATTATTCTAAAATCATTCATGTTTTTATTTTGCCCAAACTATCGTATCAGTTTTTAATGTAGCATAGTGTGGTTAAATAAAATTTCATCCAGATTCTTTATACTGACTGCCTAGCAGTAGAGGTTTCAAAACCAACCTTAGTTCGTGCTGCGACTCTGGACTTTGCCGCTGATGAAGGAGACTTGCCTATTCTACTGTTTTGTTCCTTACAGAACTCAATGTGTCTCTCGGCAGCATGTTTGTTAAACCGTCTGCTACAATGAGGACATTGGACATAGTCTGGGTTGATTGTTGATGGGGGAGGAGGAGGTAGTGGTTCTCCTTTCTTGATCGCAGCTGTTACACCTCTTGCTGACCGTATTGTGTTGATGAAATCTTCATGTTTTTGCTTCCAACTACTCTGCAAGACAAAAAAGAGTATCAATGTCAAATATATTGCCCACTATTACCATCAAAATACAGCTTTACAATATTAATACAGTAACAGTGTCTGATTTAGAGGAGGAGTGCAGGAGTTGTGTACCCCATTTGTGAAGGGATTTCAAGTCCTGTTTCCTCAAATATGTTTTTACAACATGAATAGACCTCAATATTTCATGTTTACTAGGCAGTAAATGTACCCCCCCCCCCCCTCCTGAAGAAGGTGCACCCCCTCCTGAAAACAATTATGGATCATTTATAAAAAATACTATCAGGTGTTATTTTTATCATTATCATAGCCATCATCATAAATTTCATTATTTTATATATTGACTGGCCATCATTGTCACCAATTTCATTATCACCATTGTTATCATGTCAGTGATTGACAAACCTTTTTTGATTTGACAGGGGAGGGGTCCTTTGTTTTAATTGTTTTCTGCATCTCAGGTGGTACCACTCCACCCATCCTCTGCTTGGACGAATCAAATGGCTTTCTTGCTTTCAACTTTCTGCAGATATTTTCATGTCTATCCTAAAAACAGAAATACAAATTTGGGATTGAAGTAAGTCTAAATATATTCATCAATCGTACACATGTTTACTAAATCAAATATCTCGAGTCAAACTTTGCACTAAAATTACTTTTTCTAAATGCAATTATTTTACAACGTCAACAATTGACTCCTGTTCAGATCAGAATTGGACGTTTTTGTTGTTGACAATTATGTTCATAACTTGTGACAAATGGAATAAAGGTAATGCAAATATTGAAGAATTACAATTTTTACAATACAGTCTTTAACAGTGTACTCTCAAATCGAAATCATGATTAAATTTGAATGAAAACATATAGATGGTTTCAACGATCAAAATACCAAATAGTAATTAAAGATAAGGCGACGCATTTAACTCTTGTAAAACACAAACAAACCAAAGTTTTAGATACGTTTTAAAGAACCTACAACACAAGGTCAAATTAACATACAAAACCACGATTTAAATTTGAACAAAATTGTGTACAACAAGTTGACACCTACCAACGTATCAATATTGAACTTTCTTCCACAACTATCGCACGGCTGCAGATTTCCCGGGCTCGGTTTATCAACAAAGGCTGGAGCAATAAAAAAAATCGAAGATAAATATTAAAAAAATATCAATAAATGTTGTAAACAAAGAATTACCATCCAAGTAATCAGCCATCGTTAACAAGCGACAATGAACAACGAACAGATATGGATCGAATGAAGAATTTGTTTTGGTTGCTTAGTAGCCACGCCGAGGGTAATACGTCGCGCAAGGGTTTCTGGTTCAAACCAACTTTTTTTTGGAAATTCTGATTTTGTTTTGAGTTACCATACTTTTTTCATTCTTTCTGTAACATAGCGAATCAGCTTTTTCTCCTTTCTTTTCCTACATTTAAACTGTTCATCCAATATTCATCCATTCTTCATTCATTTATCCATTCATTCATTCTCTTTGTTTTTAACTTCCAATTTCAGTTGTCTTGATTTCATATTCAGCAAAATCAAAACGTAGAAAAAATACGCAACGAACAACAACACAAGCTAAACAAACACGCAAATTCAATAAGCACAAAATACAAAACGAAAAACAACTTTCTGAAAAAGTTGTGCTCAACGCACCACAGGAAGCCCACTCTACAGCGTACATTTCCCACGAAGTATGTTAAGTCATGTTCGTGGGTTGAGATGTTTGTCTTTTTGTCTATTGCATCACTTGAACATGGCTTATCCAGGACCCTATGATAACTATAGACCATATAGGTGACGTTATTTCAAAAAATAAGTAAACATTGCAAAGCAAATGGTCTGACACTCAACACAACTGAAGTCCATTCTGCTCTCTCAATAACGTTTCAAAATGGCTGCCAAATTGCACTAAAACTTCGACTATTTAACGTGTCTATTTCCCGTCCTTAACACATGGTAATGTTTGGAAAAGCTTCAGAGCAAGTTTTACTTTGAATATTGATGATTCTGTTGGGTTAATTGTAAAGCTATGGTAAACAAACTAGTCAAAGAATTTTGAAGAAACACAAGCATTGTGAAACGGCGAATAGTATTTCTCAGTAAGTATTTTGAATATGTTGATGTAATAACAATGATAATAATTAGTATTTATTGTAATTTATATCAATTCACTTTGCTTCTAACGATAGTTAGCAATATCATTGGCAAAGCGTGTATTTCCTTGGGTTTGCAAGTCAAAGATCAGAAATTAAACCGGACAGTTACTTCAAATTAATTCAATTAAAAACTTCAATCTTTCATTTTTACACTGTCAAGATAGAAAAAAGCTAAGGAATCTTCAAAAGAAAATTGTACGAAATAATAGGGTAGTTTTATTGAGATGAAAATGTTGTAGTAGTTCGATCGCGCAGTTTTCCGCACATTACTTTTGCGACTTTGATCCAAAAGTGAACTTTTGTTTAAAAAATAAGAAAATTTACACGAATAAAATTAAATATCGAATTTGAGCAGTTTCGGCTATTTTTGAAAGATATTTCTAATATTTTCTTTGCAATAGTCTTGCGTGTTTGCTTGACTTTCAAAAGTTTATATTGAAAACTGGCGAAGTGACCGAACTATTTAAAGAATTTTTGTGAACTTTTAACCCAACAATTTACAAAAACTATGCCACTGTTACAGCTCAATCAAATCAAATACCTTTTCTATAAACAAAAAAGAAAAACCGTCACATTTTCTGTGCTAAAATCCCGCTAACATGCACATTTTAAGCGTACCATAGCCGGATAAAGAAATTCACGTTTGAACGGACTATTGTCAAAAATTGATTTGTGTAAAGCAAACTTTTGCAGACAGTATTTCAAAATAATGTACACACAAAGGATATTTTTTAAGCTAAGTGTCGTATTGTTTGACTAATTAATGATATTTCGGATTTATGGCGAGCTTTGCTTTTTTTACTAATTGCGATACAATTTGTCACAATTATTTTATAATTGTTATCCCTTAAAATCATAGCTTAGTTGAATTGGATTGCTATATTATATTCTTGACTTTTGTTAGATTTTTTTATAAAAAATACAAGTGCTGCTTTTTTGAAAAATATTCTAAAAAAAGGAAAAAAGGAGCTAGCATGGACGAAAGAGGGAAAAGAATTGAGAATAAAAGAATACGAAGGAAAATGAGTGAAAATTTAAAAAAAAGTCTAAAAAACGCACTCCAGGCGAGATGAGTCGAGCAAATAGCGTTAGCCAAAACTGACAATCCGTTTTGCTAATAAGATGGCACTGGTTCAAATCCTGGTTAGCTGAAGATGAGCAACGCAAACTAGGGCAATATACCCCGGCTTGCTGTCATAATCCCAATCTTAGGGACAAAACAATTAATCAATGTTCAATCATTCAGATATCTTGAGGTTGCACGTTTTGACCCCAAGATAGAGAACTATAAGCTAACTATAGGCCCATACACGACAAGCACAACATTTTCTTTGCACTTGAAATTCTTGAATGTGTATCTGTAAGAATTGCCTGAAAAAACAAATCTATACTTCGCCTGATCGCAAAGTTACCTGCGATGCTAGAGCACACGTACTGATACGTCGAACAAAGTATCCGATCATGCTAAAAAGGAATTCACCCACCCTCCCCGGCCCCGGGGGTATTTGTACTTACGCAATGACTAATTAAATTTGTACCTTTTGCAAAAACGTCCAGAACCTTTTATGGATTTAGGACAAATACAGCTAAATTAAATCTTGATCTTTCTTTTATTTTTAAAAACTCCGGAATAACTTTTGCAATTAGTTTTTTTTTTGTTTCATTTGGGTAATCATTTTCAAAAATTTAAATTTAAATAAATAACTGAAAGATAAATAAATTGAAAAATTGATTAAAATGGAGTCCATGCGGGTTGTTGAAAAATGTATCGCATAATAAGCAATCATTAACAAACGCTGATCTTACATTATCATTAGATAACTAACGATGATCCGTAAATCATAGGCAGAATTAGGTTAGTGTTGACAGTTGGTTTTGTCATTTACGCACTGCTTCCGTTATCAATCAACCTTACAAACAGAGCTGTTCTTTCGAGGAGGTCGATCAGTCGAGGCTTCTACAGTTTATAGGTGAGTCGTTTCATCGTTTATCTCTTGATTTCATTGAGTTGTTGTTCTTTTATTTGACTTTTTGACGAGGGAAAGGAGGAGACGCGAGGCCAAGAGAGCTCGGAGCGCTTTCAAACGCACGCAGCGAACGAATTACTCAAGACCACTTACCGCCACACACACACAACTAAAATGAAATATAATATAACAGCAGCAACGTTGGCAAAATAATGCAAGCAGCAACGTCGTGGAGTACAATTTTGTTTTCATGAAATAAATTCATACGCGATTAGATAACTAGTTAGCCTCTTAGACATGTAATTGTAAATGTTTGTATAGACCCAATCAGTTTAATGGCCAAGATAACCAATCGTACGTACATCGCACGTAGATAAGTATAAAGTTAAACTGTTGTATTCGTGTTCAAAATATATATTTTACAATTTCTAATGTAGTGGAAACTCTTTATTCGAGTACAGGATATATTGCTTTGAGATATTTGAAGTTACTGAAGTATTTTGAAACAAAGTTACAGCATGTCAGTAATTTACACAACACTGACTGTTCAGCTTGTCGACATGGGCGACTCAGTTGTTTTGCTTTTTTAAAGCCCTAATTTTTTCGATGCTTTATTTCAGAGGCTTTCGTTTAAGAATTGAACCTCCTTAATCATCGTTCCTGTTTTTGCAAGAGAGCATATAATAATAATATAAAGTAAGCTTAAAGTTCTGCTCTCTTCGCATGAACTTGCAAAACTTGTCAGTATTGGCATCTCAAATTTCATGTTCTTGAAGCGCTCCTTTATAATACCACTTAAATACTTATGCTAGAACGTTTAATACAGTACACTTAACCTCTGAATCAGAAAGAGGCTTTGAATCAGTGTAAATTGTTGATTAAGCTCAGAAGAAGAGTCACTTTTGGCTCGGATTTTCCATTCGAAATTGCATCAATATTAAAGGGTCGATAAAGTGCTCTACACCATTTGTATGGACTGTGAAATTAGTTACCCAAGTAAAGGTCTAAAAATCTTTTTGGTTGCTTCTTTGTGACTTTAGATTTTGGTGTTTTTTTTTTTAAAGTTGGAATCGGTTTCCATTTACCTTTTCTTCATATACTTAAAATTAAAGTAACTGTTATTGATCTGTTTGGGGGCTTTAGAGCAGATCTCCATGGGTAGGAAAAGAGTTCAATATTTTTGTTTGTATTACAAATTTCCTCATTCGGCTTCCTTAATAATCAGTTTCTATCAGCGTGTGTATACTAAAGTAGAGAGCTGAACAAACAAACGTTGATTACACACAAGTTACCTATTGAAAGTTGTACATTTTGGGTGCAAAAGTACAGCTCACGAAGTGTGCAGGAAAATTTTAGACGAGTTTTGCGGGTCTTATTCGTGTACCGGATAAACATCATGTTACCCATTCAGAAAATAACAGATTCTAAGTTCAACAATAAAGCAAAGCAAGAATAAATAGAATAAAATAGTCATTTGGGTAAACGAATTTTAATACCGAGCTCCCACACGCTGGTGTGTCTTTAAAAAAACTTGCTCTGTTAGACCAAAAAATGCATCCCGTTTATTGAAAGTCTTTGAACGTCCACATAGACGTTTTCAGATCGTATTTGACCATATGAAACGAGCACAAAAATGCTCTTGAAATATAGCTCATGTGGTAAATTATCTGACGAATTTCCTCACGGAGCCTTGTGGGAAAATTCCATGTGCTCTATCGTCGAAATACTCCGAGTATAAGATAAGTAAAGTTCATAGTATTTATCGCTATTGAATCTTTGAAATTAGCATTGTTAGCATTGATGTAATTGTTGTTAGTTTGCCTGAAGGCGATTTCCGTGGCTCGTGTCGTTGAGTGTCAACATAGACAAGACTTGACAGAAACATTCTAATTTGTAGCCTCTTCTGACCTTGTTTTCTTTTCAAACAAATTAACGCTTAATTGCTGATCAGTCAGTGTTATCGTGGTTGAGACTCTCTGGTTAGAATTTCTGTTCTCTACATTCACGTCCCCATAATACCTTCTGATTTTGGGTCTAGTTATTGTCATTGAAATCATTTGTAATTGGATAGCATTTGATTTTATTTGCCTCACAAAACCTACCCCTCAAATGATTATGGTTATTATGAAACTGGTTGATACACTTTGCTGCAAATACTTTGTTGTGAGAAGTAACGATTTACAATTCAGAAATGCTATTTTTACTCTAAATCCCAGCCAAATCTCTCGATGTTTTTGCAATTGTATGTTTACAAACATCTAGAATCAGACTAGCAATTCGCAGATAATCGAACAAATTAAAATCGCATTCAATTGGTTTAGTAATCGTTTTATTATTTAAATTTTTTTTCAGATAAATGGTTTGGTTCAAGTCATTCAATGGAATGTTATCAATATGTGGTTCTCGTCGTGGTTATGGCATGTGTCCTCTTCCAAGCAATATCAGGTAATCAGTCTCTCATTTCATTCTCTCACTTATATGGTATAACTCCGACGAAGGACTAACGTCCGAAACGTTAGTTTTTTCGACCATCATTCTACGGTGTCCAACTTATCATTACATTTACAACTGTTTGAAACACCGACGCAGTCCTGCCTAGTAAATTGTACTGGTTTTTACCTCTCACTTATATGCTGACTTACTAGAGTGCGCGCCACATAAGGGTGAAACAAATCTTAAAGTGGTTATAACCCTTGGAATGAAATTTATGTAGTTAATTCTACTCACTGTCAGCTTTCGAATGAGGTATATGCAACCATGCAGTGGACGTAAAACACGTTTTAGTACGCGCATGCGACTAGTTTAGGAGAATCTTCCGTCGTATATTAGAAATTGTGAGTGAAAAACTAAAATCGCACTGTGTAAATCAGCCTCAGTTAACAAGTGACTTAGGACCAGAGTTTCCAAGCTTGGAATCAAGAATTATAGTCGATTTCTTATGTGACGTCATTTCTACACTGAGCTTTTAATACTACATGTACCATGTTTTTTTAGGTATTCCGGTCCGACTAGTTCAAAGTTCTGTGCCAAACGCTGGCCGAGTTGAAGTACAATATAAGGGGATCTGGGGATCAATCTGTGACGATTACTGGAATCTACAGGACGCACACGTGATCTGCCGACAGCTCAATTTTACCCGCGGTGCATTAATGGCCCCTTGCTGCGTTCCCTTTGGATATAATAGGACGAGTAGAATATGGCTAGATGACGTCGATTGCCATGGTAACGAGACGGATATCAGTCAGTGTGGACATCGTCCTTGGGGTGTTAATGATTGTTTTTACAAGAGTCAAGCAAGTGTGGTGTGTGTACCAGATAACTATACCAATGGTGAGTTCTTGCTCTCCTGAGATTTACATAAGGGTTCAAACGCTAGGGCGAGGTTTTGCATTGGAATTCAAGACCGAGGGCCGCAGGCCCGAGGTCTTGAATTCCAATGCAAAACCGAGCCCGTGCGTTTGAACCGGTTTATAAACCAGGCACGCCCCAATTCTATTGTTTTTATGCAAGATTTAATCAAGTCTTTGGAATGTTATTGGCATTATAAGTCCATGGTATTCAGTGAGGCGTTTGTTGAAATGGAACTGATTTTACAATAGATATCAACAGTATTTTTGTACTAGCTTAATGACGTTTTCAATCATGTATTCTTTGCACTCTATAGTCAATTTGAAGTTGTTCAGTTGTATACCAAAATCTTTTCTAATTATAGTACAAGTTCAAAGAGTACTTTGTTTTGCTAGGACGGCGGTGTTTTTGTTAACCGATATATATGCACAACGTAACAGTTCAGTTTGTGCAAAGTGAACTTACATGAGCCGGGTCTACATGTGATAGCTGCTCTGGTGAAGATGAGTTTAAGCAACGATGAAGAAAGTAGATTTATTACTCCACAACATGGTGGTTATTATCCAAGCCAACAACTTTATGGCTTTGGTGAGGATATTGGTGGTTTGCTAGAACTTGAGCAAGACATCGCAGAAGATCTAGAACACATGTCCCAAAATAGCTCTGCTCAAGAACTGCCCGAGTTGGGAAATGTAATTGATACGTTCTTGCAACGACTGTCAGAGAACAAAGAAAAGAGGAACCTGTAGAGAATCAAGCACAAAAACATACATTTTCTCTCCCATCGTATTAGTCAATAATTTCATTGTAGTTCTTGCAGCCTTGATTATCAGCAGAGAAGAGTAGTTGTGAAGAATAGACCTGGGACGTAGGTCTTGAATTTTGAATTCAAGACCTATCCCGGGTTTATAACTCAGCCCCACACTCCCCTGCTGATGATCAATGCCGCCCCCGACTTGTATAATGTCGGTCTTCCATTGATTTTCAAGACCCACATAGAACAATAGAATTGGGGCGTGCCTGGTTAATAAAGGCGAATATAAGTTTCCGGTAATGAGCTTCAATGAAGTTAGAGACTTCAAATCAATTGGAAATAAAGAGAAATAACGTGAACCTGCATAAAAATTCCCTTTTTTTATTTTTTCTAACTTATTTATTTACAAAATGTTTGCCCGAAGAACGGAGATCATCTAAGGGGCTAACATTAAAAAAGGTCTTAAAAAAACAAAACAAAAAACAAATTCTTAAAGATTTATCACAGATACTCATTTGGACATTTGAGCATGGATAAAAACCTATTTGTTATGTATTGTATTCAGCATTGATATTGAATGACTGATGTATAAGAAAAATACTATCAAAACATTTACTATATTTAGTGCACAATAATGCTTGTTGTACTTTTGCACTGACATTTCAGGGTAAAATTGTTTATATTGTATCATATACAACACGATTTATATATATTTCTGCACATTCAAGTACCTGTTATTTCAGATTACAAATTTCGCCTTAACGGAGATCTGGTTCCCTATGCTGGCCGAGTAGAAGTTCTTCATGCTGGGGTCTGGGGCGATATAGACAACATTGGTTGGGATATCAACGATGGTCACGTGATATGTAGATCATTGGGTTATGCCCGCGCTGTCACCGTAGTCTACCGCGCTCAGTTGGTCTTTAAGGACCTTAAATGTAAGATTGAATGATCCCGGAATTCAATTCAATGAAACACTAGCAAATTTTGTTTACGATCCGCGGGATCCGCATATTTCCTTGACCAAATTGATGAGGCAACGGAATGGCTATTTCAAGAACCAGTGAAATACACTTTGGAATTTTGACTTATTGCGCTTTACTGGCAACATTTACTTTCGCATTTCATATTTATTCTTGGTTAATTGGTGTACATTTCATTACACTTTAATACACTTCAGGACACTTTAATACAATTTAATACACTTTAATACACTTTAATACAATTTAATACACTTTTTTACACTTAAATACACTTTTATACATTTTAATACTTTAATACACTTTAATACACTTTAATACACTTTAATACACTTTAATACACTTTAATACACTTTAATACACTTTAATACTTTAATACACTTTAATACTTTAATACACTTTAATACTTTGATACACTTTAATACTTTAATACACTGTAATACTTTGATACACTTTAATACTTTAATACACTTTAATACTTTAATACACTGTAATACTTTGATACACTGTAATACTTTAATACACTGTAATACTTTAATACACTTTAATACTTTAATACACTTTAATACACTTTAATACTTTAATACACTTTAATACTTTGATACACTTTAATACTTTGATACACTTTAATACTTTAATACACTTTAATACTTTAATACACTTTAATACTTTAATACACTTTAATACTTTAATACACTTTAATACTTTGATACACTGTAATACTTTGATACACTTTAATACTTTAATACACTTTAATACTTTAATACACTTTAATACTTTGATACACTTTAATACTTTAATACAGTTTAATACTTTAATACACTTTAATACTTTAATACACTTTAATACTTTAATACACTTTAATACTTTGATACACTTTAATACTTTAATACACTTTAA
This sequence comes from Diadumene lineata, assembly GCA_918843875.1. Classification (NCBI taxonomy): domain Eukaryota; kingdom Metazoa; phylum Cnidaria; class Anthozoa; order Actiniaria; family Diadumenidae; genus Diadumene; species Diadumene lineata. Next base: position 1,443,493 of record OU974076.1, on the reverse strand, counting down.
TACTTTGATACACTTTAATACTTTAATACACTTTAATACTTTAATACACTTTAATACTTTAATACACTTTAATACTTTGATACACTTTAATACACTTTAATACTTTAATACACTTTAATACTTTGATACACTGTAATACTTTGATACACTTTAATACTTTAATACACTTTAATACTTTAATACACTGTAATACTTTGATACACTGTAATACTTTAATACACTTTAATACTTTAATACACTTTAATACTTTAATACACTGTAATACTTTGATACACTGTAATACTTTAATACACTTTAATACTTTAATACACTTTAATACACTTTAATACTTTAATACACTTTAATACTTTGATACACTTTAATACTTTAATACACTTTAATACTTTAATACACTGTAATACTTTAATACACTTTAATACTTTGATACACTGTAATACTTTGATACACTTTAATACTTTAATACACTTTAATACTTTAATACACTTTAATACTTTGATACACTTTAATACTTTAATACACTTTAATACTTTGATACACTTTAATACTTTAATACACTTTAATACTTTAATACACTTTAATACTTTGATACACTTTAATACTTTAATACACTTTAATACTTTAATACACTTTAATACTTTGATACACTTTAATACTTTAATACACTTTAATACTTTAATACACTTTAATACTTTAATACACTTTAATACTTTAATACACTTTAATACTTTAATACACTTTAATACTTTAATACACTTTAATACTTTAATACACTTTAATACTTTAATACACTTTAATACTTTAATACACTTTAATACTTTGATACACTTTAATACACTTTAATACTTTAATACACTTTAATACTTTGATACACTTTAATACTTTGATACACTTTAATACACTTTAATACACTTTAATACACTTTAATACTTTAATACACTTTAATACTTTAATACACTTTAATACTTTGATACACTTTAATACACTTTAATACACTTTAATACACTTTAATACTTTAATACACTTTAATACACTTTAATACTTTAATACACTTTAATACTTTAATACACTTTAATACTTTGATACACTGTAATACTTTGATACACTGTAATACTTTAATACACTTTAATACTTTAATACACTTTAATACTTTGATACACTTTAATACTTTAATACACTTTAATACTTTAATACACTTTAATACTTTGATACACTTTAATACTTTAATACACTTTAATACTTTAATACACTGTAATACTTTCATACACTGTAATACTTTGATACACTGTAATACTTTAATACACTTTAATACTTTGATACACTTTAATACTTTAATACACTTTAATACTTTAATACACTTTAATACTTTAATACACTTTAATACTTTAATACACTTTAATACTTTAATACACTGTAATACTTTAATACACTTTAATACTTTGATACACTTTAATACTTTAATACACTTTAATACTTTAATACACTTTAATACTTTGATACACTTTAATACTTTGATACACTTTAATACTTTAATACACTTTAATACTTTAATACACTTTAATACTTTAATACACTTTAATACTTTGATACACTTTAATACTTTAATACACTGTAATACTTTAATACACTTTAATACTTTAATACACTTTAATACTTTAATACACTTTAATACTTTGATACACTTTAATACTTTAATACACTTTAATACTTTGATACACTTTAATACTTTAATACACTTTAATACTTTGATACACTTTAATACTTTGATACACTTTAATACTTTAATACACTTTAATACTTTGATACACTTTAATACTTTAATACACTGTAATACTTTAATACACTTTAATACTTTAATACACTTTAATACTTTGATACACTTTAATACTTTAATACACTTTAATACTTTAATACACTTTAATACTTTAATACACTTTAATACTTTGATACACTTTAATACTTTAATACACTTTAATACTTTAATACACTGTAATACTTTAATACACTTTAATACTTTAATACACTTTAATACACTTTAATACTTTGATACACTTTAATACTTTAATACACTTTAATACTTTAATACACTGTAATACTTTGATACACTTTAATACTTTAATACACTTTAATACTTTAATACACTTTAATACTTTGATACACTTTAATACACTTTAATACACTTTAATACACTTTAATACTTTAATACACTTTAATACTTTAATACACTTTAATACTTTAATACACTTTAATACACTTTAATACTTTAATACACTTTAATACTTTAATACACTTTAATACTTTGATACACTGTAATACTTTGATACACTGTAATACTTTAATACACTTTAATACTTTAATACACTGTAATACTTTGATACACTTTAATACTTTGATACACTTTAATACTTTGATACACTTTAATACTTTAATACACTTTAATACTTTGATACACTGTAATACTTTGATACACTTTAATACTTTAATACACTTTAATACTTTAATACACTGTAATACTTTGATACACTTTAATACTTTAATACACTTTAATACTTTGATACACTGTAATACTTTGATACACTGTAATACTTTAATACACTTTAATACTTTAATACACTTTAATACACTTTAATACTTTAATACACTTTAATACACTTTAATACACTGTAATACTTTGATACACTTTAATACTTTGATACACTTTAATACTTTGATACACTTTAATACTTTAATACACTTTAATACTTTGATACACTTTAATACTTTGATACACTTTAATACTTTAATACACTTTAATACTTTAATACACTGTAATACTTTGATACACTTTAATACTTTGATACACTTTAATACTTTGATACACTTTAATACTTTAATACACTTTAATACTTTAATACACTTTAATACTTTAATACACTTTAATACTTTAATACACTTTAATACTTTGATACACTTTAATACTTTGATACACTTTAATACTTTAATACACTTTAATACTTTAATACACTGTAATACTTTAATACACTTTAATACTTTAATACACTGTAATACTTTGATACACTTTAATACTTTAATACACTTTAATACTTTAATACACTGTAATACTTTGATACACTTTAATACTTTAATACACTTTAATACTTTAATACACTTTAATACTTTAATACACTGTAATACTTTAATACACTGTAATACTTTGATACACTTTAATACTTTGATACACTTTAATACTTTAATACACTTTAATACTTTGATACACTTTAATACTTTAATACACTTTAATACTTTGATACACTTTAATACTTTAATACACTTTAATACTTTAATACACTTTAATACTTTAATACACTTTAATACTTTGATACACTTTAATACTTTAATACACTTTAATACTTTAATACACTTTAATACACTTTAATACTTTAATACACTGTAATACTTTGATACACTTTAATTTTTTAATACACTTTAATACTTTAATACACTGTAATACTTTGATACACTTTAATACTTTGATACACTTTAATACTTTAATACACTTTAATACTTTGATACACTTTAATACTTTAATACACTTTAATACTTTGATACACTTTAATACTTTGATACACTTTAATACTTTAATACACTTTAATACTTTGATACACTTTAATACTTTAATACACTTTAATACTTTGATACACTTTAATACTTTAATACACTTTAATACTTTAATACACTTTAATACTTTAATACACTTTAATACTTTGATACACTTTAATACTTTAATACACTTTAATACTTTAATACACTTTAATACACTTTAATACTTTAATACACTGTAATACTTTGATACACTTTAATACTTTAATACACTTTAATACTTTAATACACTTTAATACTTTGATACACTTTAATACACTTTAATACACTTTAATACACTTTAATACTTTAATACACTTTAATACTTTAATACACTTTAATACTTTAATACACTTTAATACACTTTAATACTTTAATACACTTTAATACTTTAATACACTTTAATACACTTTAATACACTTTAATACTTTAATACACTTTAATACTTTAATACACTTTAATACACTTTAATACTTTAATACACTTTAATACTTTAATACACTTTAATACTTTAATACACTTTAATACTTTAATACACTTTAATACACTTTAATACTTTGATACACTGTAATACTTTGATACACTGTAATACTTTAATACACTTTAATACTTTAATACACTGTAATACTTTGATACACTGTAATACTTTGATACACTTTAATACTTTAATACACTTTAATACTTTGATACACTTTAATACTTTAATACACTTTAATACTTTAATACACTTTAATACTTTGATACACTTTAATACTTTGATACACTTTAATACTTTAATACACTTTAATACTTTAATACACTGTAATACTTTGATACACTTTAATACTTTAATACACTTTAATACTTTAATACACTTTAATACACTTTAATACTTTAATACACTTTAATACACTGTAATACTTTGATACACTTTAATACTTTGATACACTTTAATACTTTAATACACTTTAATACTTTAATACACTTTAATACTTTGATACACTTTAATACTTTAATACACTTTAATACTTTGATACACTTTAATACTTTGATACACTTTAATACTTTAATACACTGTAATACTTTAATACACTTTAATACTTTGATACACTTTAATACTTTGATACACTTTAATACTTTAATACACTTTAATACTTTAATACACTTTAATACTTTAATACACTTTAATACTTTGATACACTTTAATACTTTAATACACTGTAATACTTTAATACACTTTAATACTTTAATACACTTTAATACACTTTAATACTTTGATACACTTTAATACTTTAATACACTTTAATACTTTAATACACTGTAATACTTTGATACACTTTAATACTTTAATACACTTTAATACTTTAATACACTTTAATACTTTGATACACTTTAATACACTTTAATACACTTTAATACACTTTAATACTTTAATACACTTTAATACTTTAATACACTTTAATACTTTAATACACTTTAATACACTTTAATACTTTAATACACTTTAATACTTTAATACACTTTAATACTTTGATACACTGTAATACTTTGATACACTGTAATACTTTAATACACTTTAATACTTTAATACACTGTAATACTTTGATACACTTTAATACTTTGATACACTTTAATACTTTGATACACTTTAATACTTTAATACACTTTAATACTTTGATACACTGTAATACTTTGATACACTTTAATACTTTAATACACTTTAATACTTTAATACACTGTAATACTTTGATACACTTTAATACTTTAATACACTTTAATACTTTGATACACTGTAATACTTTGATACACTGTAATACTTTAATACACTTTAATACTTTAATACACTTTAATACACTTTAATACTTTAATACACTTTAATACACTTTAATACACTGTAATACTTTGATACACTTTAATACTTTGATACACTTTAATACTTTGATACACTTTAATACTTTAATACACTTTAATACTTTGATACACTTTAATACTTTGATACACTTTAATACTTTAATACACTTTAATACTTTAATACACTGTAATACTTTGATACACTTTAATACTTTGATACACTTTAATACTTTGATACACTTTAATACTTTAATACACTTTAATACTTTAATACACTTTAATACTTTAATACACTTTAATACTTTAATACACTTTAATACTTTGATACACTTTAATACTTTGATACACTTTAATACTTTAATACACTTTAATACTTTAATACACTGTAATACTTTAATACACTTTAATACTTTAATACACTGTAATACTTTGATACACTTTAATACTTTAATACACTTTAATACTTTAATACACTGTAATACTTTGATACACTTTAATACTTTAATACACTTTAATACTTTAATACACTTTAATACTTTAATACACTGTAATACTTTAATACACTGTAATACTTTGATACACTTTAATACTTTGATACACTTTAATACTTTAATACACTTTAATACTTTGATACACTTTAATACTTTAATACACTTTAATACTTTGATACACTTTAATACTTTAATACACTTTAATACTTTAATACACTTTAATACTTTAATACACTTTAATACTTTGATACACTTTAATACTTTAATACACTTTAATACTTTAATACACTTTAATACACTTTAATACTTTAATACACTGTAATACTTTGATACACTTTAATTTTTTAATACACTTTAATATTTTAATACACTGTAATACTTTGATACACTTTAATACTTTGATACACTTTAATACTTTAATACACTTTAATACTTTGATACACTTTAATACTTTAATACACTTTAATACTTTGATACACTTTAATACTTTGATACACTTTAATACTTTAATACACTTTAATACTTTGATACACTTTAATACTTTAATACACTTTAATACTTTGATACACTTTAATACTTTAATACACTTTAATACTTTAATACACTTTAATACTTTAATACACTTTAATACTTTGATACACTTTAATACTTTAATACACTTTAATACTTTAATACACTTTAATACACTTTAATACTTTAATACACTGTAATACTTTGATACACTTTAATACTTTAATACACTTTAATACTTTAATACACTTTAATACTTTGATACACTTTAATACACTTTAATACACTTTAATACACTTTAATACTTTAATACACTTTAATACTTTAATACACTTTAATACTTTAATACACTTTAATACTTTAATACACTTTAATACACTTTAATACTTTAATACACTTTAATACTTTAATACACTTTAATACACTTTAATACACTTTAATACTTTAATACACTTTAATACTTTAATACACTTTAATACACTTTAATACTTTAATACACTTTAATACTTTAATACACTTTAATACTTTAATACACTTTAATACTTTAATACACTTTAATACACTTTAATACTTTGATACACTGTAATACTTTGATACACTGTAATACTTTAATACACTTTAATACTTTAATACACTGTAATACTTTGATACACTGTAATACTTTGATACACTTTAATACTTTAATACACTTTAATACTTTGATACACTTTAATACTTTAATACACTTTAATACTTTAATACACTTTAATACTTTGATACACTTTAATACTTTGATACACTTTAATACTTTAATACACTTTAATACTTTAATACACTGTAATACTTTGATACACTTTAATACTTTAATACACTTTAATACTTTAATACACTTTAATACACTTTAATACTTTAATACACTTTAATACACTGTAATACTTTGATACACTTTAATACTTTGATACACTTTAATACTTTAATACACTTTAATACTTTAATACACTTTAATACTTTGATACACTTTAATACTTTAATACACTTTAATACTTTGATACACTTTAATACTTTGATACACTTTAATACTTTAATACACTGTAATACTTTAATACACTTTAATACTTTGATACACTTTAATACTTTGATACACTTTAATACTTTAATACACTTTAATACTTTAATACACTTTAATACTTTAATACACTTTAATACTTTGATACACTTTAATACTTTGATACACTTTAATACTTTAATACACTGTAATACTTTAATACACTTTAATACTTTGATACACTTTAATACTTTGATACACTTTAATACTTTAATACACTGTAATACTTTAATACACTTTAATACTTTGATACACTTTAATACTTTGATACACTTTAATACTTTAATACACTTTAATACTTTAATACACTTTAATACTTTCATACACTTTAATACTTTAATACACTTTAATACTTTGATACACTTTAATACTTTAATACACTGTAATACTTTAATACACTGTAATACTTTAATACACTTTAATACTTTGATACACTTTAATACTTTGATACACTTTAATACTTTAATACACTGTAATACTTTAATACACTGTAATACTTTAATACACTTTAATACTTTGATACACTGTAATACTTTAATACACTTTAATACTTTAATACACTTTAATACTTTAATACACTTTAATACTTTGATACACTTTAATACTTTAATACACTTTAATACTTTAATACACTTTAATACTTTGATACACTTTAATACTTTAATACACTTTAATACTTTAATACACTTTAATACTTTAATACACTTTAATACTTTGATACACTTTAATACTTTAATACACTTTAATACTTTGATACACTTTAATACTTTGATACACTTTAATACTTTAATACACTGTAATACTTTAATAAACTGTAATACTTTAATACACTTTAATACTTTGATACACTGTAATACTTTAATACACTTTAATACTTTAATACACTGTAATACTTTGATACACTTTAATACTTTAATACACTGTAATACTTTGATACACTGTAATACTTTGATACACTTTAATACTTTAATACACTGTAATACTTTAATACACTTTAATACTTTGATACACTTTAATACTTTAATACACTTTAATACTTTGATACACTTTAATACTTTAATACACTGTAATACTTTAATACACTTTAATACTTTGATACACTTTAATACTTTAATACACTTTAATACTTTGATACACTTTAATACTTTGATACACTTTAATACTTTAATACACTTTAATACTTTAATACACTGTAATACTTTGATACACTTTAATACTTTGATACACTGTAATACTTTGATACACTTTAATACTTTGATACACTTTAATACTTTAATACACTTTAATACTTTAATACACTTTAATACTTTGATACACTGTAATACTTTAATACACTTTAATACTTTAATACACTTTAATACTTTGATACACTTTAATACTTTAATACACTTTAATACTTTAATACACTGTAATACTTTGATACACTTTAATACTTTGATACACTGTAATACTTTGATACACTTTAATACTTTGATACACTTTAATACTTTAATACACTTTAATACTTTAATACACTTTAATACTTTGATACACTTTAATACTTTAATACACTTTAATACTTTAATACACTTTAATACTTTGATACACTTTAATACTTTGATACACTTTAATACTTTGATACACTGTAATACTTTAATACACTTTAATACTTTGATACACTTTAATACTTTAATACACTTTAATACTTTGATACACTTTAATACTTTAATACACTTTAATACTTTAATACACTTTAATACTTTAATACACTTTAATACTTTAATACACTTTAATACTTTGATACACTTTAATACTTTAATACACTTTAACACTTTAATACACTTTAATACTTTAATACACTTTAATACTTTAATACACTGTAATACTTTAATACACTTTAATACTTTAATACACTTTAATACTTTAATACACTTTAATACTTTGATACACTTTAATACTTTAATACACTGTAATACTTTGATACACTTTAACACTTTAATACACTTTAATACTTTAATACACTTTAATACTTTGATACACTTTAATACTTTAATACACTGTAATACTTTGATACACTTTAATACACTTTAATACTTTGATACACTGTAATACTTTGATACACTTTAATACTTTGATACACTTTAATACTTTAATACACTTTAATACTTTAATACACTTTAATACTTTGATACACTTTAATACTTTAATACACTTTAATACTTTAATACACTTTAATACTTTGATACACTTTAATACTTTAATACACTTTAATACTTTGATACACTTTAATACTTTAATACACTTTAATACTTTGATACACTTTAATACTTTGATACACTTTAACACTTTAATACACTTTAATACTTTAATACACTTTAATACTTTGATACACTTTAATACTTTAATACACTGTAATACTTTGATACACTTTAATACTTTGATACACTTTAATACTTTGATACACTTTAATACTTTAATACACTTTAATACTTTGATACACTTTAATACTTTGATACACTTTAATACTTTGATACACTGTAATACTTTGATACACTTTAATACTTTAATACACTTTAATACTTTAATACACTGTAATACTTTGATACACTTTAATACTTTAATACACTTTAATACTTTGATACACTGTAATACTTTAATACACTTTAATACTTTAATACACTTTAATACTTTAATACACTTTAATACTTTAATACACTTTAATACTTTAATACACTTTAATACTTTGATACACTTTAATACTTTAATACACTTTAATACTTTAATACACTTTAATACTTTGATACACTTTAATACTTTAATACACTTTAATACACTTTGATACACTTTAATACTTTGATACACTTTAATACTTTGATACACTTTAATACTTTGATACACTTTAATACTTTAATACACTTTAATACTTTGATACACTTTAATACTTTAATACACTTTAATACTTTAATACACTGTAATACTTTAATACACTTTAATACTTTGATACACTGTAATACTTTAATACACTTTAATACTTTAATACACTTTAATACTTTGATACACTGTAATACTTTAATACACTTTAATACACTTTAATACACTTTAATACTTTGATACACTTTAATACTTTAATACACTTTAATACTTTGATACACTTTAATACTTTGATACACTTTAATACTTTAATACACTGTAATACTTTCATACACTTTAATACTTTAATACACTTTAATACTTTAATACACTGTAATACTTTAATACACTTTAATACACTTTGATACACTTTAATACTTTAATACACTGTAATACTTTAATACACTGTAATACTTTGATACACTTTAATACTTTGATACACTTTAATACTTTAATACACTTTAATACTTTGATACACTTTAATACTTTGATACACTTTAATACTTTGATACACTTTAATACTTTAATACACTTTAATACTTTAATACACTTTAATACTTTGATACACTTTAATACTTTAATACACTTTAATACTTTAATACACTTTAATACTTTGATACACTTTAATACTTTAATACACTTTAATACTTTGATACACTTTAATACTTTGATACACTTTAATACTTTAATACACTTTAATACTTTAATACACTTTAATACTTTGATACACTGTAATACTTTCATACACTGTAATACTTTAATACACTGTAATACTTTGATACACTTTAATACTTTAATACACTTTAATACTTTAATACACTTTAATACTTTAATACACTTTAATACTTTAATACACTTTAATACTTTAATACACTTTAATACTTTAATACACTTTAATACTTTAATACACTTTAATACTTTAATACACTTTAATACTTTAATACACTTTAATACTTTAATACACTTTAATACTTTAATACTTTGATACACTTTAATACTTTGATACACTTTAATACTTTAATACACTTTAATACTTTAATACACTTTAATACTTTAATACACTTTAATACTTTAATACACTTTAATACTTTAATACACTTTGATACACTTTAATACACTTTAATACTTTAATACACTGTAATACTTTAATACACTTTAATACTTTGATACACTTTAATACTTTAATACACTTTAATACTTTAATACACTTTAATACTTTAATACACTTTAATACTTTAATACTTTGATACACTTTAATACTTTGATACACTTTAATACTTTAATACACTTTAATACTTTAATACACTGTAATACTTTGATACACTTTAACACTTTAATACACTTTAATACTTTAATACACTGTAATACTTTGATACACTTTAATACTTTAATACACTTTAATACTTTAATACACTTTAATACTTTAATACACTTTAATACTTTAATACACTTTAATACTTTAATACACTGTAATACTTTAATACACTTTAATACTTTGATACACTTTAATACTTTAATACACTTTAATACTTTGATACACTTTAATACTTTGATACACTTTAATACTTTAATACACTTTAATACTTTAATACACTTTAATACTTTGATACACTGTAATACTTTCATACACTGTAATACTTTAATACACTGTAATACTTTGATACACTTTAATACTTTAATACACTTTAATACTTTAATACACTTTAATACTTTAATACACTTTAATACTTTAATACACTTTAATACTTTAATACACTTTAATACTTTAATACACTTTAATACTTTAATACACTTTAATACTTTAATACACTTTAATACTTTAATACACTTTAATACTTTAATACACTTTAATACTTTAATACTTTGATACACTTTAATACTTTGATACACTTTAATACTTTAATACACTTTAATACTTTAATACACTTTAATACTTTAATACACTTTAATACTTTAATACACTTTAATACTTTAATACACTTTGATACACTTTAATACACTTTAATACTTTAATACACTTTGATACACTTTAATACACTTTAATACTTTAATACACTTTAATACTTTAATACACTTTAATACTTTAATACACTTTAATACTTTAATACTTTGATACACTTTAATACTTTGATACACTTTAATACTTTAATACACTTTAATACTTTAATACACTTTAATACTTTGATACACTTTAATACTTTAATACACTTTAATACTTTAATACACTGTAATACTTTAATACACTTTAATACTTTAATACACTGTAATACTTTAATACACTGTAATACTTTGATACACTTTAATACTTTAATACACTTTAATACTTTAATACACTTTAATACTTTGATACACTTTAATACTTTAATACACTTTAATACTTTAATACACTGTAATACTTTAATACACTGTAATACTTTAATACACTGTAATACTTTAATACACTGTAATACTTTAATACACTTTAATACTTTAATACACTTTAATACACTTTAATACTTTGATACACTTTAATACTTTGATACACTTTAATACTTTGATACACTTTAATACTTTAATACACTGTAATACTTTGATACACTTTAATACTTTGATACACTTTAATACTTTGATACACTTTAATACTTTAATACACTTTAATACTTTAATACACTGTAATACTTTGATACACTTTAATACTTTGATACACTTTAATACTTTAATACACTTTAATACTTTAATACACTTTAATACTTTAATACACTTTAATACTTTAATACACTTTAATACACCTTGGGACACATGAGTAACTCTTTGGTGTAATTTATCATCTATCCAAAATAAAAATATTTTTTTCGTTTACTGTTATTCCATTGTTTTATTTACAGCTATTGTAAAATGGTGGAAGCATGTTGATTGCCTTGGCAACGAAACATCGTTAAGTGAATGTCCTTTTGTTGTGGAGACTGAACGTTCTACGTATGGTTTTGACGCTGGTATTGTGTGTGAGCCAAATAATGGCACTAACACCACTGGTAAGGAACTAGAAATTTCTAGAAACTCTCAGGCTTACAGTCTACTACCATTGTGGTTATTCGATCTATTCGAAAATAACTGATGATCGTTCATATCAAACAATTACTGTCGTTCGTTGGGGTTCCTGTGTAATTTATATTTTTTGCGGGTTTCTTCCTCAAAACAAAATTCAAAATGACTGCCAGTTTGAATGTAAAGTTGTTCACAGCAATCTCTGTACGGTTACCGAGATTAGTTTGTGGCCGTAGATAGTAGACAATCACCAAAATAGAATCCATTGTCACTTCCAAATAAGGTAAGATTACCAAATATGATTGACGGATGCGAACGTCATTTTACGATTACCAGTTGTTTGATATGTGCCATTATTCCTACTTTATTTCTTCAAACTGTGGAGTGAGTCTGACTTATAAGAATCTATTCACTTCAATAACTTCCTTTGCAGACTTAACCTTTCGGCTCAAAACCAACGTTTCGTATGCTGGTCGCGTTGAAGTCTTGTTTGCAGGAAAATGGGGAGTTGTCAATTCACATCAATGGGACATGACGTCAGCTCACGTGATCTGCAGACAGCTTGGTTACGCAGGCGCAGAGATGGCCATTCACGGTGCGTCGCATGTACTAAAGTTACCACCAAGGTGATTGACAGACGGGTGATGGTGGTGATACTGATGATGTTGACTATAATAGTTATGATTATGAAATTTATAATGATGACAGTTTTGATGGTGGTAATAACGGTGATGGTGATGCTGATGATGGTAGTGATGATCAAATTTATAATGATGACAATTTTGATGGTGGTAATAACGGTGATGGTGATGCTGATGATGGTAGTGATGATCAAATTTATAATGATGACAATTTTGATGGTGGTAATAACGGTGATGGTGATGCTGATGATGGTAGTGATGATCAAATTTATAATGATGACAATTTTGATGGTGGTAATAACGGTGATGGTGATGCTGATGATGGTAGTGATGATCAAATTTATAATGATGACAATTTTGATGGTGGTAATAACGGTGATGGTGATGCTGATGGTGGTAGTGATGATGGAACTCATAATGATGACAATTTTGATGGTGGTAATAACGGTGATGGTGATGCTGATGATGGTAGTGATGATCAAATTTATAATGATGACAATTTTGATGGTGGTAATAACGGTGATGGTGATGCTGATGATGGTAGTGATGATGAAATTTATAATGATGACAATTTTGATGGTGGTAATAACGGTGATGGTGATGCTGATGATGGTAGTGATGATGAAATTTATAATGATGACAATTTTGATGGTGGTAATAACGGTGATGGTGATGCTGATGATGGTAGTGATGATGAAATTTATAATGATGACAATTTTGATGGTGGTAATAACGGTGATGGTGATGCTGATGATGGTAGTGATGATGAAATTTATAATGATGACAATTTTGATGGTGGTAATAACGGTGATGGTGATGCTGATGATGGTAGTGATGATCAAATTTATAATGATGACAATTTTGATGGTGGTAATAACGGTGATGGTGATGCTGATGATGGTAGTGATGATCAAATTTATAATGATGACAGTTTTGATGGTGGTAATAACGGTGATGGTGATGCTGATGATGGTAGTGATGATCAAATTTATAATGATGACAATTTTGATGGTGGTAATAACGGTGATGGTGATGCTGATGGTGGTAGTGATGATGGAACTCATAATGATGACAATTTTGATGGTGGTAATAACGGTGATGGTGATGCTGATGATGGTAGTGATGATCAAATTTATAATGATGACAATTTTGATGGTGGTAATAACGGTGATGGTGATGCTGATGATGGTAGTGATGATCAAATTTATAATGATGACAATTTTGATGGTGGTAATAACGGTGATGGTGATGCTGATGATGGTAGTGATGATGAAATTTATAATGATGACAATTTTGATGGTGGTAATAACGGTGATGGTGATGCTGATGATGGTAGTGATGATGAAATTTATAATGATGACAATTTTGATGGTGGTAATAACGGTGATGGTGATGCTGATGATGGTAGTGATGATGAAATTTATAATGATGACAATTTTGATGGTGGTAATAACGGTGATGGTGATGCTGATGATGGTAGTGATGATGAAATTTATAATGATGACAATTTTGATGGTGGTAATAACGGTGATGGTGATGCTGATGATGGTAGTGATGATCAAATTTATAATGATGACAATTTTGATGGTGGTAATAACGGTGATGGTGATGCTGATGATGGTAGTGATGATGAAATTTATAATGATGACAATTTTGATGGTGGTAATAACGGTGATGGTGATGCTGATGATGGTAGTGATGATGATGAAATTTATAATGATGACAATTTTGATGGTGGTAATAACGGTGATGGTGATGCTGATGGTGGTAGTGATGATCAAATTTATAATGATGACAATTTTGATTGTGGTAATAACGGTGATGGTGATGCTGATGATGGTAGTGATGATCAAATTTATAATGATGACAATTTTGATGGTGGTAATAACGGTGATGGTGATGCTGATGATGGTAGTGATGATCAAATTTATAATGATGACAATTTTGATGGTGGTAATAACGGTGATGGTGATGCTGATGGTGGTAGTGATGATGGAACTCATGATGATGACAATTTTGATGGTGGTAATAACGGTGATGGTGATGCTGATGATGGTAGTGATGATGAAATTTATAATGATGACAATTTTGATGGTGGTAATAACGGTGATGGTGATGCTGATGGTGGTAGTGATGATCAAATTTATAATGATGACAATTTTGATGGTGGTAATAACGGTGATGGTGATGCTGATGATGGTAGTGATGATGAAATTTATAATGATGACAATTTTGATGGTGGTAATAACGGTGATGGTGATGCTGATGATGGTAGTGATGATCAAATTTATAATGATGACAATTTTGATGGTGGTAATAACGGTGATGGTGATGCTGATGATGGTAGTGATGATCAAATTTATAATGATGACAATTTTGATGGTGGTAATAACGGTGATGGTGATGCTGATGGTGGTAGTGATGATGGAACTCATGATGATGACAATTTTGATGGTGGTAATAACGGTGATGGTGATGCTGATGATGGTAGTGATGATGAAATTTATAATGATGACAATTTTGATGGTGGTAATAACGGTGATGGTGATGCTGATGGTGGTAGTGATGATGGAACTCATGATGATGACAATTTTGATGGTGGTAATAACGGTGATGGTGATGCTGATGGTGGTAGTGATGATCAAATTTATAATGATGACAATTTTGATGGTGGTAATAACGGTGATGGTGATGCTGATGGTGGTAGTGATGATGGAACTCATGATGATGACAATTTTGATGGTGGTAATAACGGTGATGGTGATGCTGATGGTGGTAGTGATGATGGAACTCATGATGATGACAATTTTGATGGTGGTAATAACGGTGATGGTGATGCTGATGGTGGTAGTGATGATCAAATTTATAATGATGACAATTTTGATGGTGGTAATAACGGTGATGGTGATGCTGATGGTGGTAGTGATGATCAAATTTATAATGATGACAATTTTGATGGTGGTAATAACGGTGATGGTGATGCTGATGATGGTAGTGATGATCAAATTTATAATGATGACAATTTTGATGGTGGTAATAACGGTGATGGTGATGCTGATGATGGTAGTGATGATGATGAAATTTATAATGATGACAATTTTGATGGTGGTAATAACGGTGATGGTGATGCTGATGGTGGTGATGATGATGAAATTTATAATGATGACAATTTTGATGGTGGTAATAACGGTGATGGTGATGCTGATGGTGGTGATGATGATGAAATTTATAATGATGACAATTTTGATGGTGGTAATAACGGTGATGGTGATGCTGATGATGGTAGTGATGATCAAATTTATAATGATGACAATTTTGATGGTGGTAATAACGGTGATGGTGATGCTGATGGTGGTAGTGATGATCAAATTTATAATGATGACAATTTTGATGGTGGTAATAACGGTGATGGTGATGCTGATGATGGTAGTGATGATCAAATTTATAATGATGACAATTTTGATGGTGGTAATAACGGTGATGGTGATGCTGATGATGGTAGTGATGATCAAATTCATGATGATGACAGTTTTGATGGTGGTAATAACGGTGATGGTGATGCTGATGATGGTAGTGATGATGAAATTTATAATGATGACAATTTTGATGGTGGTAATAACGGTGATGGTGATGCTGATGATGGTAGTGATGATCAAATTTATAATGATGACAATTTTGATGGTGGTAATAACGGTGATGGTGATGCTGATGATGGTAGTGATGATCAAATTCATGATGATGACAGTTTTGATGGTGGTAATAACGGTGATGGTGATGCTGATGATGGTAGTGATGATGAAATTTATAATGATGACAATTTTGATGGTGGTAATAACGGTGATGGTGATGCTGATGATGGTAGTGATGATCAAATTTATAATGATGACAATTTTGATGGTGGTAATAACGGTGATGGTGATGCTGATGATGGTAGTGATGATCAAATTTATAATGATGACAATTTTGATGGTGGTAATAACGGTGATGGTGATGCTGATGATGGTAGTGATGATCAAATTTATAATGATGACAGTTTTGATGGTGGTAATAACGGTGATGGTGATGCTGATGGTGGTAGTGATGATCAAATTTATAATGATGACAATTTTGATGGTGGTAATAACGGTGATGGTGATGCTGATGATGGTAGTGATGATCAAATTTATAATGATGACAATTTTGATGGTGGTAATAACGGTGATGGTGATGCTGATGGTGGTAGTGATGATGAAATTTATAATGATGACAATTTTGATGGTGGTAATAACGGTGATGGTGATGCTGATGGTGGTAGTGATGATCAAATTTATAATGATGACAATTTTGATGGTGGTAATAACGGTGATGGTGATGCTGATGATGGTAGTGATGATCAAATTTATAATGATGACAATTTTGATGGTGGTAATAACGGTGATGGTGATGCTGATGGTGGTAGTGATGATCAAATTTATAATGATGACAATTTTGATGGTGGTAATAACGGTGATGGTGATGCTGATGATGGTAGTGATGATCAAATTTATAATGATGACAGTTTTGATGGTGGTAATAACGGTGATGGTGATGCTGATGATGGTAGTGATGATCAAATTTATAATGATGACAATTTTGATGGTGGTAATAACGGTGATGGTGATGCTGATGATGGTAGTGATGATCAAATTTATAATGATGACAATTTTGATGGTGGTAATAACGGTGATGGTGATGCTGATGATGGTAGTGATGATCAAATTTATAATGATGACAATTTTGATGGTGGTAATAACGGTGATGGTGATGCTGATGATGGTAGTGATGATCAAATTTATAATGATGACAATTTTGATGGTGGTAATAACGGTGATGGTGATGCTGATGATGGTAGTGATGATCAAATTTATAATGATGACAATTTTGATGGTGGTAATAACGGTGATGGTGATGCTGATGATGGTAGTGATGATCAAATTTATAATGATGACAATTTTGATGGTGGTAATAACGGTGATGGTGATGCTGATGATGGTAGTGATGATGAAATTTATAATGATGACAGTTTTGATGGTGGTAATAACGGTGATGGTGATGCTGATGATGGTAGTGATGATCAAATTTATAATGATGACAATTTTGATGGTGGTAATAACGGTGATGGTGATGCTGATGATGGTAGTGATGATCAAATTTATAATGATGACAATTTTGATGGTGGTAATAACGGTGATGGTGATGCTGATGGTGGTAGTGATGATGAAATTTATAATGATGACAATTTTGATGGTGGTAATAACGGTGATGGTGATGCTGATGGTGGTAGTGATGATCAAATTTATAATGATGACAATTTTGATGGTGGTAATAACGGTGATGGTGATGCTGATGATGGTAGTGATGATCAAATTTATAATGATGACAATTTTGATGGTGGTAATAACGGTGATGGTGATGCTGATGGTGGTAGTGATGATCAAATTTATAATGATGACAATTTTGATGGTGGTAATAACGGTGATGGTGATGCTGATGATGGTAGTGATGATCAAATTTATAATGATGACAGTTTTGATGGTGGTAATAACGGTGATGGTGATGCTGATGATGGTAGTGATGATCAAATTTATAATGATGACAATTTTGATGGTGGTAATAACGGTGATGGTGATGCTGATGATGGTAGTGATGATCAAATTTATAATGATGACAATTTTGATGGTGGTAATAACGGTGATGGTGATGCTGATGATGGTAGTGATGATCAAATTTATAATGATGACAATTTTGATGGTGGTAATAACGGTGATGGTGATGCTGATGATGGTAGTGATGATCAAATTTATAATGATGACAATTTTGATGGTGGTAATAACGGTGATGGTGATGCTGATGATGGTAGTGATGATCAAATTTATAATGATGACAATTTTGATGGTGGTAATAACGGTGATGGTGATGCTGATGGTGGTAGTGATGATGGAACTCATGATGATGACAATTTTGATGGTGGTAATAACGGTGATGGTGATGCTGATGGTGGTAGTGATGATCAAATTTATAATGATGACAATTTTGATGGTGGTAATAACGGTGATGGTGATGCTGATGGTGGTAGTGATGATGGAACTCATGATGATGACAATTTTGATGGTGGTAATAACGGTGATGGTGATGCTGATGGTGGTAGTGATGATCAAATTTATAATGATGACAATTTTGATGGTGGTAATAACGGTGATGGTGATGCTGATGATGGTAGTGATGATCAAATTTATAATGATGACAATTTTGATGGTGGTAATAACGGTGATGGTGATGCTGATGGTGGTAGTGATGATCAAATTTATAATGATGACAATTTTGATGGTGGTAATAACGGTGATGGTGATGCTGATGATGGTAGTGATGATCAAATTTATAATGATGACAATTTTGATGGTGGTAATAACGGTGATGGTGATGCTGATGATGGTAGTGATGATGATGAAATTTATAATGATGACAATTTTGATGGTGGTAATAACGGTGATGGTGATGCTGATGGTGGTGATGATGATGAAATTTATAATGATGACAATTTTGATGGTGGTAATAACGGTGATGGTGATGCTGATGATGGTAGTGATGATCAAATTTATAATGATGACAATTTTGATGGTGGTAATAACGGTGATGGTGATGCTGATGGTGGTAGTGATGATCAAATTTATAATGATGACAATTTTGATGGTGGTAATAACGGTGATGGTGATGCTGATGATGGTAGTGATGATCAAATTTATAATGATGACAATTTTGATGGTGGTAATAACGGTGATGGTGATGCTGATGATGGTAGTGATGATCAAATTCATGATGATGACAGTTTTGATGGTGGTAATAACGGTGATGGTGATGCTGATGATGGTAGTGATGATGAAATTTATAATGATGACAATTTTGATGGTGGTAATAACGGTGATGGTGATGCTGATGATGGTAGTGATGATCAAATTTATAATGATGACAATTTTGATGGTGGTAATAACGGTGATGGTGATGCTGATGATGGTAGTGATGATCAAATTCATGATGATGACAGTTTTGATGGTGGTAATAACGGTGATGGTGATGCTGATGATGGTAGTGATGATGAAATTTATAATGATGACAATTTTGATGGTGGTAATAACGGTGATGGTGATGCTGATGGTGGTAGTGATGATCAAATTTATAATGATGACAATTTTGATGGTGGTAATAACGGTGATGGTGATGCTGATGATGGTAGTGATGATCAAATTTATAATGATGACAATTTTGATGGTGGTAATAACGGTGATGGTGATGCTGATGATGGTAGTGATGATCAAATTTATAATGATGACAGTTTTGATGGTGGTAATAACGGTGATGGTGATGCTGATGATGGTAGTGATGATCAAATTTATAATGATGACAATTTTGATGGTGGTAATAACGGTGATGGTGATGCTGATGATGGTAGTGATGATCAAATTTATAATGATGACAATTTTGATGGTGGTAATAACGGTGATGGTGATGCTGATGGTGGTAGTGATGATGAAATTTATAATGATGACAATTTTGATGGTGGTAATAACGGTGATGGTGATGCTGATGGTGGTAGTGATGATCAAATTTATAATGATGACAATTTTGATGGTGGTAATAACGGTGATGGTGATGCTGATGATGGTAGTGATGATCAAATTTATAATGATGACAATTTTGATGGTGGTAATAACGGTGATGGTGATGCTGATGGTGGTAGTGATGATCAAATTTATAATGATGACAATTTTGATGGTGGTAATAACGGTGATGGTGATGCTGATGATGGTAGTGATGATCAAATTTATAATGATGACAGTTTTGATGGTGGTAATAACGGTGATGGTGATGCTGATGATGGTAGTGATGATCAAATTTATAATGATGACAATTTTGATGGTGGTAATAACGGTGATGGTGATGCTGATGATGGTAGTGATGATCAAATTTATAATGATGACAATTTTGATGGTGGTAATAACGGTGATGGTGATGCTGATGATGGTAGTGATGATCAAATTTATAATGATGACAGTTTTGATGGTGGTAATAACGGTGATGGTGATGCTGATGATGGTAGTGATGATCAAATTTATAATGATGACAATTTTGATGGTGGTAATAACGGTGATGGTGATGCTGATGATGGTAGTGATGATCAAATTTATAATGATGACAATTTTGATGGTGGTAATAACGGTGATGGTGATGCTGATGGTGGTAGTGATGATGAAATTTATAATGATGACAATTTTGATGGTGGTAATAACGGTGATGGTGATGCTGATGATGGTAGTGATGATCAAATTTATAATGATGACAATTTTGATGGTGGTAATAACGGTGATGGTGATGCTGATGGTGGTAGTGATGATCAAATTTATAATGATGACAATTTTGATGGTGGTAATAACGGTGATGGTGATGCTGATGGTGGTAGTGATGATCAAATTTATAATGATGACAATTTTGATGGTGGTAATAACGGTGATGGTGATGCTGATGATGGTAGTGATGATGAAATTTATAATGATGACAATTTTGATGGTGGTAATAACGGTGATGGTGATGCTGATGGTGGTAGTGATGATCAAATTTATAATGATGACAATTTTGATGGTGGTAATAACGGTGATGGTGATGCTGATGATGGTAGTGATGATGGAACTCATGATGATGACAATTTTGATTGTGGTAATAGCGGTTATAATGGTACTTGTGACGAGAATGATAATGGTAGTGTTGATGATAGTTATGATTATAAAGACAACGATAATGATGGTAATAGCGGTGATGATTTTGATGATGATGATTACAATAGAGATGATATTGATGGTATTGATGATGATGATAGTTATAATGATAGTTTGATAATGTTGATGATGATGATGATAATCATAGTGATGATGGTAATGATTATGATGGTGATTATGATAGTGATAAAAATATGGTGGTGATGATGCTGATGATAACGATGATTACAGTGATGATGGACGTGATGATGAGGATTATCGTGGTGGTGACAGCAGCAAATATGATTTTAACGAATTCCCAAGTAGGTCAGCCCTTGTTTCTGTCTTTCTGCCATCTTCAGGTCCATTGAATGGATCCGTGACGTTCATTGTGATGGGTCAGAGAGCTCTCTTGGACAATGTCACCATACTATACTGTTTGATAACGATGGTAGTCAAGATGCTGGGGTGGTGTGTTCTACTAATCAAACAGGTAAGGCACGTATATCCTTGCATGTATCTTCACCGAGTGTTTAAAATCCTTTTTTTTTGCTTACTACAGTTTTCCTTTTTCTGTGAAGTCAAACACAGGAACGCTAATCGTTAATTAAAACTCCGAACTTCAACGAACTGCTTTCGAACTTACTTTAAACTCACCTACTTATCCCGATGTTTGTACGAACATAATCAAGACGAGTCATGATTGGTTCTTTTTCATTCGGGTTATAATCGGAAACCACGCGCTCACCACCCGCTGCTACCTTTGTTTCTTAGTGTTATTGTTTTTGTAGAGATTAGGTTTCGTCTTGCCGGTGGAAGTAACTCCTATGGCCGCGTCGAAACCTACTATGCTGGGGTCTGGGGAACTGTGAACAACGCAGGGTTCGACATGAAAGCAGCTACTGTCGTCTGCAATCACCTTGAATTCAGCGGTACTCCTAGTGTAATTAAATTTGCTGTGGGACCATTTGGGCCTGGTACGGGGGTCGTGTGGTTGACTGATCTAAGTTGCTATGGTAACGAGACAAGTCTTTGGGAATGTCGTCATTCTAAGTTGTTTAGGAACTACTGGAGTCATGACTACGATGCTGGCGTTGTATGTGATACACCTATTATTGGTAAGAATAGACATTTCTACATCTGCAAACGTTCGCTGCGTAGAATAGGATCTCTTATATATGAGTCGGGACTGCATAAATAGGGTCTAAGGGTTTCTGAACTGACAAACATTGACTGCGCAAGAAAGAGAAGTGAAAACGAAAAAGATAACCATCAAAGGGGGCTTGGCCAGCTAGACCTATTTTACTTTTGTCATGACTAATATAGATATTTTTCTTTTAGACAGCTTCAAAGTTCGTCTGTCTCAATCAAACTATGGACGTGTAGAGCTTCTCTACTTAGGAGTCTGGGGCACAGTGAGTGGAACTAATTTCAGCAAGGGTGCTGCTGACGTCATATGCCGTCAACTGGGCTTCCCATCATCCCTAGCAAGCTTTGATTATGGAGCGTTTGGACCTGGGGAAGGTCCTGTGTGGTTGAGTGGACTGAAGTGTACTGGTAACGAGTCTAATATTGGATCTTGTCTGATGGATGGGTTTAGTGCAGTATATCCCACACATTTTAAAGATGCTGGTCTTGTTTGTAAGAAGAATGGAGTGTCTTATCAAGGTAGCGTAATAAAGCCTGATTTGATTCATTGACTGAGTAAGTGAATTAAATGTAAAGGCAATAAGCCATGTAAGTACGTTTGGCTCATGAAAAATGTAGATTGAGCATGTGCTGTAGATAGGTTGTGAGCCGTGAAATAACTATTAGGCCTCAATAGTGGAAGATGTGCAATGGCCTTTTGTGTGTATGTATGATTTGATTCAGTTAATATAGATTAAGAGACTTCTTCCTTCCAACCCATGATGATGAAAATGCCCTTGTAAAATTGACGGATGATGAATCATCCGTGCATTTATTCATCTTTTTAATCAGACTACAGTGTTCGTCTTCTCGGTGGAAGCTCTTACTATGGCCGTGTCGAAGTCCAATTCAAGGGAGTCTGGGGCAGCATCGTTCACGTCCTCGGCGAAGACCAGTCAAGCGTTGGCAGCGTGATCTGTCGACAACTTGGTTTCACAGGAATAAACAAAACCGTCTCTAACGCCGCTACCATATATGGTAGTGGAACTGGACCCGTTTGGATGACGCATGTCAGTTGTCATAGTAACGAAACAAGCATCGACGAATGTACGTTCGATAGAGATTTCCATGGAAGGTATCCTGAGTTTGGTGTTATTTGCAATAGAACAAGTGAGTAGGGTTTTCTTGAGCAGTTGATACTGTTTGGGCCTGTTATCCTTTCACTGGTTTCCAGATGCTGAAAGGTCTTTCGGCGTTAAAATAGACATTTACTTTTTTTACTTCGACGAATCACTAACGTCCGAAGCATCAGTATGCTCTTACGCTCTACGCTGTTGTACTGAATTAGACTATCAGTTGTCTACTGCTTCGTAAATTGTGTGCTTTTTAAAATCATCATTCGTTTATAGGGTTGCCCGTGGTAACAACGACGTCACCGACTATGCTATCTACTACAGGTAGAGTATTATTGTTGCCATAGTTACACATTATATACATAAACAACCAACCAACAGTCTTTCTCAAGACTACAAACACCGAGATGATCACAACAAATCAACATCACTTACACCTGGGTACAAACCATTCACCAATAAGTAATTGTTCTAACTACGTATATGTATATTTATAATTTTATTGTATAGTACTTAAATTCAGTTAATATTTTTTTATTGTTTTATTGTTTACAAGTTTTTCCGATCCATATTTGTTGAAAGCATTTAGATTTTTAAATGCGTTTTTAAGAATTAAATTATTATTATTATTCAAACATCAGACACAAACACAACAGTCGTTGTCAAGACTACACACACCCAGATGACCACAACCCATCAACATCACAAACTCTCTATCTTCAAAATGTTTTTGTTGTTGTTGTTTTGAAGCCAAATCCGATCAGTCGACCCCAGCCCCTTCTGTTCTATCAAGTATTATAATGATCGGAGTTCCTGTGGTTGCTGGAGTTGCTGGTTTGGTAGTCGTACTTGTTTGTGTTGTCAAGTTGTGGCGGCATAATCATCGTAAATATACAACTGGGAATGAATTTGTGCGAATGGATGAATCAGCTAGGGTGAGTGAAAGCAAGCTTGAAAGGGAAAGAAACTAACAAACCTGATTGTCTTTTGATGACGTTTGAGCCCACAATCAAAGAGATGATCCAGCGGTGTCAAGAGATATAAAAACAAGCCATTGTATCGATTATTTTTAGAAGCAAAGCAATGTGAAAGGGATTCTCATATAGAGACGGAAGCGAGACTTCTTTGCCCTTGTATATTATCTTATTGTATTTAGGGCATTGAAAGGACGTTTAACCCTTAGGGGTTGTTTATATGGAGTGAGCCAGCCTGGTTTAGCGGGCTGGTTTCTTTTGTGTTCAAGCTATCAGAGCGTAAAAACAAAAGAAACCAGCCAGCTTAACCGGGCTTGCTCACCTCATATAAACAGGCCCTTAGTCATAATCCACATATTTTGTCTTTCGAAACAAAGACATGTCAAAAGGATTCTGGTATTGATGACGGTAGTGAAACGTCATCACGCTTATTATCATCTTATTATACTCAGGGCATTGAAAGGAGGGATTTACACTCTTTCCGTAATGTTGCAATGGAAATGGAAGATGAGCGACGTGACTGGCTGGAAATTCCAAGAAGTAGTGTCACGCAAGTCGAAGAAATCCGATCAGAGAAAAATGTCACGATACATCGAGGACAATTGGAGACTGATGGGGGGATAGTAAAGACGTGTCTGGTCAAATCAATTCAAGGTAGTACGGTTGGTGTACTAGTGGATAGCACAAAAGTTAAATACATGTCGATCGTTTATTTTGAGAAGCAACAAATGCAATATTTTTTCATGCAGTGAAAAAAAGGGGATTTGGTTAGTTTTTCAAGCAATGTCGTTATTGAAAATTGATTTGAAATAACATTTTTGCAGGACCCGATGATTCAGCATGCAATTCTAATGAACTTCTTACAGTCTACCGTCTTGCCAATCATCCTAATATTCTACATTTTATTGGAGCCTGTAGTTTAAATAGTAAGTTCATATTTCTATTAGAATACAAACATTAAATGTGTGCAATATTTCTGTTTAGTAGTAAATAGCAATATTTAAACAAAAGAACGCGGTAGAGTGCAAACACTAAATGTGTGCAAAAGTTGTCACTATTTAGTAGTAACACAAGTTAAGCAAAAGAAAACAATAAAATTAGCATAAAATACCACTATTTAGTGTATTTATGTTGGACACTTTTTTGCACTCTAAGAAATGTGTGAAAACACCGAAACTTTTAGTAACAATCTTCACACCACTGTCATTTTAATCATCCCCAACATCGTCATTATCACCATCATCATTATCACCCGTCTGTCAATCATATTGGTGTCCTTAACGTATTCGAAACACAGAAAGTGGCCATCTCTGCGCATGCGCATCTGGACTGCACATGTCTGACAATCACTTCAATCTCGTACCCTGAGTCCTCGTTACTTCGGCCAGCGGCTCGAAACAAGGACTCTGGCATAATCCACTGAAAAGTCCAAGATTTCTTGGACTTCCGGCTGCGCATGCGCCTTTACGGCCAATGTACAAACCGACCAATGGGGAATCGAGATTATGTCAGAGCTGATATTTAAAAGTAGAATCGATATCCAGCATCGATCGGCGCATCGATCAACATACGACGATATCGTCAATGAAAATGGATTTTGCCTAGTGATATTGTGGAAGTTTTGGAACAAAATTCATAGATTGTAATGATTATTTATTGAGTAAACATAATCCGAAGGGATTTTAGGTTAATTTGTGATTTTCGACGAGCTAGAAGAGAAATTCTGTCGGCCGTTGGCAGCCGTGTGTGACAAAGGGCGAAACATTAAATAATTTCCAAACTATTGCTTCAAATTGGCTGAAATTCTCTAGGAAGGTAAAGAAATTAGCGATTCACAAGTACAGACTTAATTTTTTATCATATTTTATATATTTTCTACTGCTAAAAACGGTCACAAACATCTAGCTTGAGTTTATTTGTGTTTACGGTTGTTTGCGCTTGCGTGGTTGTCAAAATTGAATGACCAATCAAATTTTAACAAAAATCGGATTATGTCAAAACCCTTGTTATCCGCTGCTGGCGAGGAAAAACGCATGCTCTGAGTATGAGATTGCCAATCACTTGAGCTAACGTCATATCTTATAATAACTAAGCTGCTATTGTTTCAATTGTTTTGCAGACCCGTTACTACTAATATTTGAATTCCCCGAGTCTGGTAATATGCTACAGTATCTTCGCAAACACCAGACATCAGCAGACGCTAATGAAAACAACACTGGTACTCAGGCTACATCGTGTAGTTTACCCCGAGTTGAGCGACTAAGACTGGCACTAGAGATAGCCACTGGAATGAAATGGCTAGCACAACAAAATGTACGTATGCACACTATTGATTATTAACTGCTGATCGCTCTAATGGACTTTGACGTCACATCAACGCAATCTATTGTTTAAATGCAAAGAATAATGGTCATGGGGGGGGGGGGGGGGGGGGGGGAGATCAATGCCAATGGAGAGCAAATTGTTCTCATATTTGTACTAGATCATGAAGAGAAAAGCATGAGATAGTTATCAAATACACAGAATATTATGTACTGACATTACATTTGAAAACCGGGCCATCTTAGAATAAACTGTTTCTCTAGGAACAAATTTTGTATCCCCCACATTAACGGGCCCAGTTCTATTACCATACATGGTAATGCCAACAGAGACGATTCTGTTTTTCCTGTGACGTCAAAATTTAATAGAGCAATTTTTGTTACAAGTGCCCAAAGCGCCTTGTAAACATTTTAAATGGAAGATACTCTATAAATTGAATTCCACATTTTAATGAATCACACTCTCTACGATGGTGGTATAGTTGTTCAGTTCTCAATGCTATTTCAGGTAGTCCATGGTTGTTTATCAGCTAAGAGTGTATATCTTGGTAAGAATGGAGCAGCGAAAATAGGCAATATTGGAGCATCACGTGACAGAGAAACGACCAAGGTACTTCACATTACTACAACATCCTGTATCATCATCATCATTATCATCATCATCAATATCAACATTATTATCATCATCGTCATTATCATCATTATCATCATCATCACTATCAACATCATTATCAACATTATTATCATCATCGGCATTATCATCATCATCATCATCATTATCACATAAAAAATGTTTCATAGCGCATATCCCATAAAATGTTCAAATGCGCTGCATCGTAATCTTCATCATCATCATTATCGACGAGAGTTTGTGGTAATCTTCTTCTGTAAGCATTATTGTCGCATGCAAAATAGAATATGAGATTTTGCTTCAAAGCCTACTGTCATCCATGAGGTAGAAAGCTATTCAGTTCCCTAATGAGTGTTTACACGGTCGATCTGTATACTGTTGTATGGTCTTCTCTAATCTTCATCATCACAATTGGTCTATGCCATTGATTTCTTTGGTAATGTTTTTACCATTGTGTTTAGAACGATCATCGATGGATGTCACCTGAATCTATAGAATCGTCAACGTTCTCGTCAAAAAGCGATGCGTAAGTGATTTAGTCATTACTAAGTGAAATTTCGTAAAAATTAACTGACATGTATACTTATTTTCATGTTTGTAGTTGGTCTTATGGAGTCTTGCTTTGGGAATTAGAAACTGGAGGTAAATCAGTCGACTTGTTGGTATTTGATGATCATTACATCACCCGGTAACGAGATCCGATATTATCATCATCTTCGTTATTATAGTCATCGCCAATGTATTCTTCTGACTTTGATGGTGACTACCGCACAGGTAGTTGAAACGTCAGTCACACCAAAAAGTAGTCTTCTTCCACATTATGTTTAATTTATAGACTAGGTTTTTTTATAGTTTTTCTGTTTACGCTAATAGGTTTAGTACCGTATTCTGAATTCGATGAAGCTGAGATCTACCCCAAGATCAAGTCAGGCTACAAATTACCCAGACCAGCAAAATGTACAGATTTCATGTAAGTATTGACAGTCATGTCAATAGACTAACCTCGCTCTTAGTCGCTTGTTGTTCTTGTGCAACCCCCCCCCCCCCGAAAAACAATGTGTAAGCGAAGAAAACCATCAACGAACAGAAGTTTTCTGGGGGTTGGTGTGCGCGTGCATCCTGTGCTTTCCGGTTACGGCCCTGCCCCAAACTGCTTTATTGTCCAAAAATCCGATCGCTGCAATAACAAGGGTTTTTTAATAATGTGATATGTTGTTTTTTGTCTAGAAATTCTCTAATAAAGGAATGCCTTCGTACCAAACCTGACCAAAGGCCCGACTTCCACAATATTTGTGATCGATTAGACGCCATCATCGCTGAAGATACGGCCTGCTAGAACGTACCCAGACTTGTATGAAAAGAACAAGACGATTGTAGGCGGCATTTGTATCATGAGCTGAAATGAACTTTAAGAAAGGAAAACCGAGAAAAAAATAAGAATAGGAGGGCAGACTAAATAGGAACATGTCGAAGATGACTGGATTATGACGGTGATAGTGGTGATGGCGATGATGTCGACGATGGTGATGATCATGATGATATAGTTAAGTAGAGGTGATGATGACTATGATACTGATGATGACGACGATGATGATGATGATAACATGATACAAATAATATAAGACAGAATATACCAAATGTTAGTCCAAGAAGAGGAAAGACTGATGAAATAAAAGGAATGTCCATTTTCACGGCATTGAAGATGAAAGAACATTCATTGGTACAATCACAATAACTACAATTTCTTATGGTCTCAAACTGCCCACATAAACACAATTTCATATAATGTTAATTCAAAAAATTAAAAAAGAAAACAGTGTTCGTGTTTATCACGACAACCGTCTCTGGTTTTCCTGTGTGTTCAAAAGACGAATAAGAAAGAGGAGACTGAGCAATTCGACGGGAAACCCAATCAAAAGAGACACCAAAAGACGCACAAAACTCTCATTGATTTATGTTCAGAATTTTCATAAACATGTATGCAATAAATCAATACAACAAGTTCATTTTAACAAAATATAGTTGAAATATAAATCCATTATGAAATTAAAAATCAAGTGTAATTTTTAAAGTTGTATATTTTTTCTAACTGTGGTAGCGTGCGTTCATAAAAACATCTATCCCTTTAAATCTCGCGCCCAAATTGAGCGGGTTTTGATTTCGAGTTATAACCTGAAAAGAAATTCTAAAAGCACTCCAATTTAATTCAGTAATGCCCATAATATTTACAAATGTTGATGTACAAATAGTTTTACGCTAATCCATGTTAATGAACCTTGATTCAGACTGCATTGTGCAAACACAAAAGCGAAAAATTAAAATTGTTAATTGTTCATCCAATGGTAAAAGTTGATTTAATTTCTCGAAAAAAATTGAATTCATAGAATTTTTACTTCTTTTTTAGTACATTGTTGTTGGAAAAATGAAAGAAAGTGTTTCTAAAGGCGCGAGAGATACGATATAATTTGAGATTATGTAAATCGATAGGCCCTTGTAGTCACTCCAGTTCCATAGCAACCGATCAGGCATCATTTTCAACAAGACACTCGCTATCAAAGCGCCATTTTTACCCTCGAAAAACTTCATGTTTCAACTTAATATAAAAGTAAGTTTACTACTTATAGAATGAAAATTATTACTCAAATCTAAAAAACCAACAACTTTAGCTTTTGTTGGAATCCCTTTGGGAATATAAGTTATTGTTGGATAAATCGCTAGTCTAAATTGGACTAAAGAACTTGAGTGATAATGGATTTATGCATTCAACCTTGAAGATTTTTTTCTTTGTATCACTGAAGCTGCAGCGACATATTCCAAGCAGAAAACAGCTCTAAACCTTTAAAATGTCAGGTAAGGTTTTTGCAATTCTGAATCCATATTTTATATTTTTACAAGTTGGGAAACCACTGATCTTTTGTCAATGAATCGGCGACATTTTAAGAAGATTTTCATATTGTTCTGATTTTGTACACATTTGTGCACACGAATTTGCAAACGTTTTTGAAAAAGTACTGAGGTATTTTACTCCTTGGAAAGTGCTTGACTTAATGCTCAATTTTGTCAACAAAATAAACAAATAATTGCAAGTAAATATGGAATCAAACTTAAAGTTTTTTGTTTACAGTCGGTTGCTCGATACGATATGAATACTATAGACATTTGGTTACAATCGAATTTTAATCTTCCATATGGCCGTAACACAAACAAACAAATTACAGACAGAAAATAAAGTTTTAAAAAAAACTACTTCAGCTAAAAATATCAAGAAATTTTCGAAACACAAAAGTACTTATATACTTCATGAACCGGTCTTTGAAACTTGTTTCTCCGTAAAATTGAAGAACATTATTAAAACATTTAGTAAGCCTGGCATGAACTCCATATATTTGTCATTCTTTCTAGATCAATTTTGTTATCGTTTCAAGAATCAGTAGAAAGCAGAATTTTTTGTAGATTTTTTGCATAATTAGCATATACTCACGAAAATGCCATATGTTTCTTCGAGAGGGGAGGGGTGGGGGCTGACTAACACGGGAGGGGAAGTCGCTTCAAATAAATTTTGTTTAAAAAATTGATAGATTCTGAAGTTCCTGCGGAGCAAGAGAAACCACAGGAGAAAAATGAAGAAAAGGAAGAAAATAAAGACGAAGAGAAAGATAAAGATAAAGAGGAATCAAAACAAGACAAGAAAAACCAGAAATTAATAGCAGACTTGAAGCGATGTAGAATACAAATGGCGAATGCTAAACGGTCGATTCAAAAGCCTGCAGTGTAAGTATCGTCATTTAAAAGTACACTAAAATAGTCACTTTAAACGATCCGAAAAGTCTCATTATGTTTTATTTTATTTTATTTTCACAGTAAGCCTTTCACTCCAGATATTTTCAACAGTCTTTCACCGTACTACAATGTCTACACAGTCAATTATCTCTTGAAAGATCTTGAGAGCAAGGTAAATTTTAGTGTGATTCACAGCACCACGACCACCTAACCGGCCGAACTGTCGTTTGTGTCATGTCACATCACTTCGAGACAACACAAAGTGTGTCTGCGAAAAGCAGCTTGAAATTAGAGAGATGACGGAGAATGGGAAATTCCTTTTTTTCTCACACTTTTTCATCCCCAAGCCTACTCCTTCTTTCTTAGTTGGTACTGATAATCCAGCCAGTGAACAAACTAGATTTGAAATGAATATTGTCATGCGAGTTTAGTTGATCCAGTTTGGTTATTTTGTAGGATGAAAACCCGTTGAGACAGCCATGGGGGCACAGAGCAACTGCATTAGGAATACTGGGTAAATATGTTTTATTTGCGAGCAGTCTCTCTGTGAGAATAATGAGTCAGGTCAACATCCAAACGGGAGAGAGTCTAAGATTCTCCTCTAGCATGGAAACGTATGTTGGAAATACTGTCTGGATGTTTGCATGAAACTCCTCGACAAATCCTTCAAACTATATTCCATGCCCGGAGCTAGGTGGGGGACTTCGAATGGTAAACGATCGGGATGCTCGTCGTATCTTTTAGGGGTAAAAATCGACGATCTTTTAGGGTTTAAAATATGAAATTTGCTAAATTTTAACTTTTTGGTATCTTTTAGGGGTCGAATAGCACTGCGGAAATCCTGATTTTGGTATCTTTTAGAGATGAAAACTGTTTGCTAAGCCACGCCCTTTTGAAAAACGTCTCCGGAATTCCATGTCTTTTTCACTTTCACTGAAGTTAGCGCTCATATCATGATTGTGATCTTGTTTGTATTTCAGATCCACAAATAGCCTGGAGAATGGACAAGTGAGTCATTCAGTAATTAAACAATGAAATA
Source organism: Diadumene lineata (assembly GCA_918843875.1). Lineage (NCBI taxonomy): Eukaryota > Metazoa > Cnidaria > Anthozoa > Actiniaria > Diadumenidae > Diadumene > Diadumene lineata. The sequence continues at coordinate 1,409,638 of OU974076.1, read as the reverse complement.
TGTCTTGAGCTGTTATATGTATGGTTTATTTTCTATCGATTTTAGTGTTCCTGGGCCAATCAACCCGAGTAGAATTCCAGGAACTTTGTTCAGGTCAAAAACATGGTAAGTTTATATTATCTCGTTATTCGTTTTCTGCTTTATTTCTTTAACCATACTTTTTTTCCTCTCTCTCTCTCTCTCTCTCTCTCTCTCTCTCTCTCTCTCTCTCTCTCTCTCTCTCTCTCTCTCTCTCTCTCTCTCTCTCTCTCTCTCTCTCTCATTTTCGTTCTTCTACCTAGACTCAGTCTCCAGCCGTTGGGGTTTCAGGGGAAACTATCGCAGGCGCACGAATCCCCGAATGCCTGATAATTGAGTCTATCTCCTTCTCTGCTTCCTTCTTGATGCATATTTCCCTTCCATCCTTCCTTCATTCTTTTTTTACTGGCATCTTTACCCTTTATCGTTTTCAACATTTTTGCATTGAAGTATTGTTCTTCGCTGTGCCATTTCCTTGTTCTCCTTCTCTCCCTACGTTTTGCACGTCCCATTTCTGAAACTCGCTGAGTATTTATTTGATAAATATTTCGTTTCTTTGCAATTTGCTTTGCAGTTTTAATGTTCTAGATTTTTTTCTTTTCCTTCTTCTTCCCTTCCAATTCCTTTTCCATGTACCATTTCTGCATGAGTATTTATTTATTTGATACATATTTTGACGGTTTACCACAGGGCCAAGAACACGTCGGGGTCAAACAAGGATATGGGCAGTACCCGTCTCCCTCCTTTACCCATGCCATCGGTCCCTAAATTCCACCAGGCACAGTTCAGACCACTCAAGATGACATACGATGACTTAGCAGATTTCAGGTACTAGCTTGTCTCGTTGAAGTCTGAAATTGTTTCGGCTCTTTTCTGTATCAACAACATTTAAATTGAGCCACGTTTGATGTAGTCGTAGAATTTGAGCCTTTGGGTATTTGATAACCTCGCGACTTCTCGTATATGACAAATTGTACCGTATCAACCTTAGCACGCTGGCATGCTTTTCAGTCCAAAAACGATGTAATAATGTCTGCAACACATCCCTTGACAGGGTATTTCAGTGTTGGTATACATATATATGATTGTTAAGAATCCTAACTGGCTAGGAGACAAACCAGTTGGCTATATACAAAGCAGTGGCCGAGAAATTATATGTTGACCAAATCAGAAACCCAGACAAATACAATTTCTGTGGCCAGAGCAGGAATCGAACCTAGGACCACCGGATTGCGAGACCAACGCTCTGACCATTCGGCCATACTCCAATGAATGTATTTAACTAAAGAAGTCCATCGTGACATTAAATTGACTTGGCATATAAAAAAGGTATATCTTATTAATACCATGCATTTGTTTTAGTAAAATTTTGAAATGCTTGTTTTACAAGACTTTTTCTCGCCCAGGTCCGAAATGAAGATCGTCATGACGTCAATGGAAGAAAAACGTGCCAAGAAGGACCGCGATCGTACCGTGCAGGACTGGGAACGAATGAATCTTGTCGAGCTGAAAAATCTACCCGTTCAGTCTCGATATCATGTTAAGAAAGCAATTCATTCTTACTTGGGAACCTCCCCTGGATCGGCTAAAGCATTGAGACCGCTGACCAAGCAGATATTCAATGAGAAAGACCAAGCTACAGCTGAATAGACTGTAGTAACGATAGAACGTTTGAAAAGGAAAATTAATTTGCTTATCACTGTGATGCGTGAAGTTTTATATGATTTTTTACGTGAAATATCGAAGTCATCATGAAAAATCTTTGAAATTCAGTGTTCCTTTTTTTAACAGATGATTTTTGACAGCATGTTTTTTTTCAGTTACACTAAGTTCGTTTTGGAAACCCACGACCAGCATACAAGCTTTCGTTTGTCTGTTCGATCGGCTATAGCTTGTAAAAAGACAAGACTTTTTTATCCAAATTCGAAAGAGGCTTGCTATTTTCTGAAAGTGAAGATATCAATGAATGTTAACGACACACTTACCAGACTTACATGCCAAAAATGCGTAAACAATCTGTACGCTGATGGGCGAAATGTGAAGTGCCTTTCGTTACAGGAACATTTGAATTCCTGGCAAACCATTCTAGAAGAGAAAGCAGTTTTAATTTCAGAAAACCAATTCAATGTTGGAGAATCCATTTGTGTGTTTCAGTACTTTGAGCAGAGTGAGTGAGAAACAGATACTTATTAATATATGTGTAAAGTGGAATGAGGGAAAGTGTATATAAGAGTTCTATAGATCTACGTGAATACAGGTTGTTGAGGCTGTTGAAATTAAAACATTTGGCGACATCAACACCGACGAACATATAGATAATTAAAAACTGTGACTGTGTTGTTTTTACACTGATGTGAATAGTTTTGTATATATTGAAATTGTTGTTATTAAAATGTGTAAGATTACTACTGAACGCCTTTCATTCTTGCCTTATGAACTTTTTATCTTTTTCCCCCCTTATTTTGTTTCCTACGACCGTTTTTGAACGAGTTCGATCGCGATCGTACATCGATCGACAACGGTCATAGGATCGGAAAACGTTGGTTTACTAATTTTTTTTTTCGATCGCTTGCGACCGTTCTCGATCGTTCTCGATATTATGGAAAACAGGCTTTAGTTTTGTTGTATTTCTGCTTTAAACAATCTTTTTTATTAATTAAGACTCGATTCAGTTTTTTATCTTTTTAAACTTTAATTTATTTTCTTTTTTCACGGCAAATATATGTATTCGTTCGAAAGGAATCTTAATTGTACGTTATTGAATCAAGTCGGAACATCTGAAACAAAGAAAACACGTCCAAAAAGGAAACGATTTACTTTATTAATTTACATTCAAGTCATCTGCAAACACCTCACTTGATATTATATGACTCTATAAACACTTTGTTATTGTTTAGTAAGCGATATGTAAATACAGTTTTAATACAAACTCTTCCTTCAACTCCTTTGGGAGTTTTTTCAAAAGAAATTAAATCCTTCATCTGGTATCCACGGATACCACCTTAAAAAGCAATCATGTTTTTAATTTGATTTTCCAAAACAAGCAAGCTTTCACAAAGTCGAGAAGGCACGAATTTTACAGGTAAAGTTTCACTGTATATAATTTTGTTGGTTAAAATTGGAACAAGTAGATTTTCCGCAGTTTGAGCTTAGGTGTCGAAGAAGTGTTTTTGCGTGAGGGGATTTTGTTGAAGTAGTTTTATTGTGTTTGTTGTTTATAGTTTGTAAAGTTAGCTGTTTCTAAAAGAAATCATGGCAGATACTACTACAGAATCAGACTATGCAGAATCGCCCACGAAAGGTAACAAAAACGTCTAATAAACAAACAAGTTGCATATAACCAAGCTATTCTGTGCGAAATAGAATAGGTGATATTTATTTTGTACATATATAAAACTGTTTTTCTTCAGGTAAACTTTGTTGTATAAAGTCGTTGTCCAGTTGTTCAAAACTTTGTTAATAGCCTAGTTATAAAAGAAAAAAGGCTGTGATACATACATGTACATATATCCTACTGTTGCTTAATTGTACGAAAAACGCACAGGAGAAAGGTCAATCGCGCTATTTTTTTATGATCTCATTTTGCATTCCTGTGATATAAAAAGAAAGGGCCAGGATTACAACTCAAAAGAAAGATAATATGAAATGTTATTTTCATAATGGAAGAAGTAGCCTCCATTTCCTTGCAATGAAAAATATGATATAAAGGTACCAATAGAGAAATTAACGATGTTGTTGGACGTCCTGTTGCAATTTGCTAGGAACACGTGGTTTTTCGAATACACTTCGTTGTCTTTTGTTCGCAAATGCCTATACTAGTGAATAGAGTCTGTGTAGAGTCTTAGTGTTAACAAATTCTAACATAAATAACTTCGAAAGGCAGCAACTTTGTTGTTAGTTCATATGAGCATATACACATGGAATATAATTATATATCATTGAATTTATTATTTAGACATTGTCACTGACGCATAATCATGTCGCTGACAAATCAAAATGCTGTGACATAACGACGCGGTATATGTACTGATTGTGTTCATTTGATCTTGACTAATTGATCTCCTCGATCGTCTTTCTTCTCCGATCCGTTCCTCTCTATTCTCTTTCCTTCTAATCAATCTATATATCTATATTTAGGTACAGAGATGACAGACGAGGAGCTCAAGCATCTCCGAGAAGACGAGTCCCCAGGACTGGAATCACCAACACGAGCCAAGACGAGAACACGATCGCAGATATTGGGAGAACTACTACGAGTCAAGAAAGAAATGGAAGACGGACGAAAATCTATACCTCGATCACCAGAAGTGTATGTAACATCAGTCAGTCAGTCAGTCAGTCAGTCAGTCAGTCAGTCAGTCAGTCAGTCAGTCAGTCAGTCAGTCAGTCAGTCAGTCAGTCAGTCAGTCAGTCAGTCAGTCAGTCAGTCAGTCAGTCAGTCAGTCAGTCAGTCAGTCAGTCAGTCAGTCAGTCAGTCAGTCAGTCAGTCAGTCAGTCAGTCAGTCAGTCAGTCAGTCAGTCAGTCAGTCAGTCAGTCAGTCAGTCAGTCAGTCAGTCAGTCAGTCAGTCAGTCAGTCAGTCAGTCAGTCAGTCAGTCAGTCAGTCAGTAAACGTTGTAGTGACATGACTGAATATGTTTGATTTTGTCAACAGTAAACCCTATACTCCAGACGTCTACAACAACCTTTCACCGTACTACAACAAATACATCGTGAACTACATGATCGACGATCAGGTTTGTATTATTCAATTGTGATTATTGGTTATTATTAGCTATATTTAATTAACTATTAAACGTGTTTGTAGGAAGACTATGTGCCTCGTCCTGGATGGGGAATGCGAGCAACTTCACTAAAGATTGTTGGTAAGTATACGACTAATCTGTATAGCTAGCACAAGTGGTGTTCATTCAACGTTAGTTCATTGGTATTTTTTAGTTAGTTTCCTTGGTTACCTTGTCATATTCCTTTTATGGTATTAGTGTTTCGACAACAAGCCCAATAACTCTACAGACTTCTTTCTGTCTATAGTGTAGCTTGTAATTGCCCTATTTCACTATGACGTCATGGTTTGTTTACATGAACAAGAACAGCTGACCCAATTTAGGCTAAATAGTTTTCCTCTAACACATTTTGATTTGCACTTGAACTTATATTTTGCTCTTTTAATTATAAAAAAGATTTTTAGCCTATTTTTAATTGAACTAGACCCTGAATTCAGGGTTTACTCGTGCCCAAGAACGGAGGTTCTTAAAAACCGAAAACAAAACAAAACAAAAAACAAGAAACAAAACGACACAAAATATGCAATACGGTTACTTTGCGACATCTCGAACTTGCCTTTAAGCTCTTATAATACCACAGGCAGCCCAAGCAATCTACTCGCTTCGCTCGCAGCTACTAGAAGGCAGGAAACTATCATCCATACCACCTCTTCTTTAACGGCAAAAAATACTCCAAAATCAACAAGAATTACACAAAAACTACATCAGCATAAAAGCTCAATAAACAAGATTTCAATAAATTATACTTTACTTCAATTTTTCACGAAAAAATACTGCACATTTTCGCTTTTTCTTTCAAAATTCGGCAGATTTTCCAATCAGTTGAAGAGTGGACCATAGCGAGTGGACATTATTCGTTGTTTGCCCTTTAATGTTATGTTTCTCTCAATTTCGCAAAGTTCAGCCAAAAAAGAGATCCTTTTAGACTTGAAAAGTGACCAAATAGTCTCCTTTGGGTAAGATACCAAAAGATCCTTTTGAAATATTTGTCTTTTTTCGCTTTTGTTAATACACATCGCTAAACAATCGTTCTTCAAGTCGAGTGAGCGAACTTCGATATGTATACGTCTACAAGCTCGAAAATTCTCACTTTCGCAATGAATTTCTTGCTACTTTTTGATCTTGTTCACTTCTAATAATTCTTCTTAACAATTCCAATTTCCTTAAATTAAGTTTTATTTAGCTGTTTTGATGCGACATGGAAGCATTGGTTTTAATTATTTTTTTAGCTGTTTTGATGCGACATGGAAGCATTCGTTTTAATTATTTAAAAAATTGTTTATTAAAAAATAACTGATAAAATTGCAAAAGAAAGATTACTTGAGAACAAAAAAAAAGTGAAAATAAAAAAAGATTGGCCGTTCGGAGACTTGAACCCAACTACGTATATATAGCCTAATGGGTTTTGTTAACAACGTATTTGGCAGGATGGCAAAGTCGGCTAAGACGAAGTAACAATGATGCTAAGGGCACAGGTTCGAATCCTGGCGCTGGCGCATTAGAATTTCTTTCTTTGTGAGTTAATATAATTCGGTCAGACCTGATGGAACATGTCTGAACTTGCCAAAATTTCTAACAGCGAAAAAAAAAAAAAACTGTCTGCAGAACTATACTCGTGCCCTCGGCCTAAGGGCCTGGGCACGAGTAATTAAACATGCTGTATACCCTCCAACGACCATGATTCGGAGCGATGAAACAATAGATTTGTTTTGATGTGATATAATGAAATGTGGCAATTGAAAAGGACCATTAACAGAGGGTGGGGTTAAAGTCGATATACCTGTCGAAAGCTTCATAGATATATATATATATATATATATATATATATATATATATATATATATCTCAACCCCTCCCTAGTACTTCCTAACCTGTACTGAAAGAATAGCTTTGCCCTGTTTACTTTATTCTGCATTCAAAATGAGCGTCAAGACTCAAAGACTTTCTGTTGTATTACAGAAGCAGACGTTAGCTGGAGAATGGACAAGTAAGTATTCATTCAGCTCAAATTACTCATCGCACGCTAAATTTTGCCGGATGTTTTCAATATATTTTCAGTTTCACTTATGCAATTGTTATTATTGTTTTTAGTTTTCCTGGTCCAATATACGACTCTGTTGTACCACGAGGATTCTATAAAGAAGGCCTATGGTAAGATTAGGATTTATATAAGCTTGTAGAAAAATACCATTTAATGGAAATACAGGGGCGGATTCAGGATTGTTTCCAGGAGGAGGTGCATCATCTTCAGGAGGAGGTGCACTTCTCACTAAACATAAAATACTGAGGTTATTTTGGAAAAATATTTTAAAAGACAAGGACTCGAGATCCTTCCAGGAGGGGGTGCGCACCCCGTGCACTCCTCCCCCTAGATCCACCACACCATTCAAGGTCCTGTGTTTGAAAAGCTCCACACTAGCAAACATTTGAAATAGAAGATCTTGCGATAAAATTTAACGGTTTGAAGTCCGGTATTAAGTTTGATTCGAAGTGACCGTCACTTCACATCCTTGTTTTTAACCTCTTGCACTCGATCTCTGTAGCTAATAGTAAACTATAGATACACGTCAAATGAGTACTGAAGAAGAAGGGAGGAATGCTTAGACTGAAAGACGATAAAATAAACAATAAGTCCCTTGTTATTTCTTTGACTTTTCGTGTTAACACATCGCTTATAATTTTAGGAGTAAAAATCTGTCTGGATTGGATCCCAATCAAGGAAGTACCCGACTACCACCCATCCCTAAAGTAAAGTACCCTAAAATGAACAAAGATCCCAAGTACAAGCATTTTGCTATGAACTACGACCACGTGCAACCATTTAGGTAAGGGGACAGTTTGAAACCACGACTATAAATCTTTGCTACGCTTGCCGAAAAAAACGCCGTTGGTGTTTCATGATAGCGCCAAATTCCTTTTATCGCAAAACGTTCGGCATACAAGTTCGTGGGGAGCAAAAATATACCAGGCTTCCTGTGCCTTTTTAATAAAACAGGAAGCCCAAACAATATACTAATTTATAATCTACAAAGATGCTGCGTTTTCTCTTCTCAGAGCTGACGTAAAGAAGGTCGATGACGTCAAATACAAACGCAAGATGGAGGAAGACTATAAACGGACCGTGAATGACTGGAACCGAATGAACCTCATGGAGATCTACCAGCTCCCGCCCCAGTCCACTTACAATGTTAAGAAAGCTATTCATACATATCTTGGTAATTCTAAAGGATCACTGAAGGCCTTGAATCCTTTACTAAGACAGGGTAGTCCTAGAGGGTCAGTAAGTTCCAAGGTTAACTGAGATACTTAACACAAGCAGTCCAATGTTATTCAAGTTGGTCAACATGTCGCCAATATGTTAAACATAGGAAATCTAGCCTGCAGTACATGTTGGTGTTTACTGATAGGTCTGCAATGCAGGTTAAGCAATCCAAACCTTTGATGTTTAAGTTCTTAGACTTTGATTCTGTGCAACATGCTTAGGAATTCATGGACAGAAAGAGCCTTAAAGCTATTTTGTGTTTTCATGTTTATGAAAGGCTGTGCATGGCATAATAGCATGCAACTACACAGCAGACTGTTAGTAATAATTATTAGTATATTATTAGAATTATATTTTTATCAATAATTTTAGCATAGGTTTATAACAGATTTTTTTAGGTGTAGGTGTCTAGTACAAGAGGAATCTTTAATAGCAAAATGCCATAGGTCACAGATCAACACTCAAAAGTATAACCAGAGATGCTTCACATACATGCTTCTTTGTCTGCAATTCAACCAAAACAATGGTTACAATTTGCAGGGTCTGGATTCAAAGGCTAGACAGCATCATCCACTGGATATATGTCCACTACAAATTTCCATACAAATACTTTGTAGTGGATAATTTTATCCATGCTTCACGCAAATGACCCCAGTTTAATAATAATTGATAAAAAGTTAGATGTGGAAGTACAACAGTACATCATCACTCGGAGTGTTGTACTATGACAAGCATTTACTGTAACAGTGGTTGCACCACACCGATTGTGTGACAAGTTATTTACAAATAATGTTAGCTGATAGAGTGCACACACTTTAAGTGTGCAACATAACTACCACTTAATACTGCTATTTTATGCTAATTCTATTGTTTTCTTTTGTTTAATTAGCGCTATTTACTACTAAATAGTGACAACTGCTGCACACATTTAGTGTTTGCACTCTATGATATTTTATGTAGTTTTGTATTGCATGTCACTGCTTCTACTAAGAGCTGAGAGGACTGAACCATATTGTCAAAGAAGTCTGACAATATATACATTTAAAACAATTGTAGTGGTTTAAAAAGTTGAAAATTGTAGTACTTGTATAATAGGAAAATACAATAAAGTAAAAGCTGTGTTAGCATGTTTTGTAAAATATGTGAATGAGTTGTGCATCCAAATACTCAATTTCTGTTATTGTAACCCATGTCAACTGTGTGTGCATTGTGTGTAAAAAAAGTGTTGGTGAGTGGTTTGACCCCAAGTGGAAGTGAGCATCTGGGTGTGTAATGTCTTGTGGAAGACTCTTGGTGTAAATATCTAATGTTCCAATTAATGAACTTATTTAAAAACACCACAACACAACCATCACTCATTTACTTGTTTGTAGATTTTATTTCAAGATTTCAACATGAAGATGTACAGGTATTTATTTGCGCAAGATGACACCATCATACTGAAAGAGAACAAAAACAACAATTTTATGCATTTTTTGTTTTATTAGTGTACTAAATAGGACAGAGTGTTTCACAGATTTAATGTTTGAACTAACATGTAATGTGATGCACATTTCAAGAAAATGGTCACAAAATAAATTTCATTACTGGTCATCATCATCACAAACCTCACCTCACCATCATTCATATCAGCATTACCACAATAACCTTCATCATCACCACCATCACTACTGGTATCATGGCTATCATCAACATCATTCCTACCTTCTGTTGGAGCCATTTCACAGCATCATCACTACAAACCTCATCTTTGCCATAATTCACACCAGCATTAACACAAACACCTCCATCATCATCACGATCATTTCTGCCATCATTGCTATCATCATTATCAACATCATCCCTACCTTCTGTTGGAACCATTTCATTGCATCATCCTTGGTAAGCCTGTGTGGGAATCCAACGCGTGCCTTGCATCGTCGTCTATAAGCTACATTAAAGCCTGGTCGGCACAGGACGACATAGAAGTCCATACCATAGATACCAATTGAAGGATCGTACTTAATACCAAGATCAATGTGTTCCTGGATTCCAAAGCCAAAGTTACCAGTGGCAGAGAAACAGCCTCGTGGCAATTCATATTCCTTGACCTTAAGACCCTTCTCCAAGATCTCCTCAGCTTTGGGTCCTCGTACTGTGCAGTGAACAGAGATCTTTTCATTTCTTCTGATACCAAAAGATCGCACAGTGTAGCGAGCTGGAATAAATTTGACAACAAACATTAATAAAGAATATCAACCAAGGAGCATCAAACCAACCAGACAATTTCATAGACCATGCTTTGTGCTTACAAACACTTTTAGATTACTCAGATGATGACAGCTTATTAATATTTCTTCATGTTCTTGGGTTCTAACCATTCACTCAAATGATAACAGTAATAACATCAATACCATCATTACAGGAAGTACTATCACTACAGTGAAACAACAAATAAACTACAGAGTTTCAATGCCTACCTTTTGAGAAAACTGGCTGTTGTCCAGTAAGTTGTTCCAAGACCTTGGCGGCACGGGTCAGCCTGTCACCACTCTCGCCAACGCACACATTGAGCACCAACTTGGCGATCTTCACATCCTTCATAACGTTGGCCTTGCCTTCAGCCTATCACAAGTCAAATATGTAGGTTAACTTTAGATAATAAAATCAAATACACACTCAAAGATATTTCAGTGTGCAAAAAAGATTACAAATGTATCATTATTAAAATATATAAATAAATATATGAAAAACTTTTACAATTACAGATTAACAATCGGCTGTTATTTAAGTAAAAACATACGAAACAACTTCAAGACTTTCTGATTTTCAAGAAAAAGATCAGTGATCAAACATGATATTTACAATGCAAGAAATCTGTGATTTATAGCTTAGATCTGTAGGTATTTTACACATAAATAAAAATTTGGCGGCTACGTAACTTTATCTATTCTATAGGTGATGAAAGAATGATTGAAATAGTTACAAAGTATCAAAATAATTCTCTGCAAACCTATTCTTTTTCGAAATATACATCTTCTACAAGCGTGTGATAATATCGAAGAAAAATACCCCGAATTACACAAAATATCACAAAACTAACATCTTGAGTACATTCAATGATAACTAAAAATAATATTTATTTCAAAATAATTTCAATTGTCGGTCTACAAGACTGGATGATAACGGATTGAAATGATGTAAAATCGCAATCTCAAGATCCACTCACCACCATTTTGAATCCTGTTGAAAAGAGGCCGAGCAGAGTCCCGGCGCGAGTGATCAAGAACTCAACCCAGGCTCTCTCCGTTTTAGGCACACACCCGAAAGACAAAATGGCGGACGGACGTAGGAAAAGAACTTTTTCATCGTGTTCGACTATTTCTTCTGAAGACTTCAATGACGCGAGTGAACAAATAGTCGAAGATGTAACACTAGAGCTTTTTTACAAGCCGCGTTCACTGACAGCATTGTCCTGCTTGTTTTTATACCTAGTTTATTCTGCGTTTACAAGGTAAGCAGAAAATCTTCAGGAACAAAGCGCCTATGAAAACCAGCTCAACATCGCTTCCGCTTCATTCTGTTACACCGACAGACCCTTTAATACTTGACTCTTTTCCTTTCCTATCGTTATCTAACTAATACATCAAGTTAATGCGTCCTTAAAATGTTATTTGTTGATATATCCAGAAGACAGACTTTCTGACATTTTGATTGTTGTGTAGCGATGGCAGGTTGTTGATTATCCTGCTGTGTTTTGAAGCCAAAGAGTTCATATCTTGCAATGCTGCTACTGTGAAACCATTTGGACTTTTTCAAGAAGGCGCGCGTATTTTTTATATTTATATATATATATTTTTTTTTGCGTTAAAGCGAAGCCATACATTATCGATATATCTAATTGCATTCGGTTAAAGTACACGATTATCAATTACAATGAAGCTATTCGCATTTAATACGTAATGGTCTTATATCATATTTTTGAAATATTAATTTAGTAACAAATCGGTGATTTTGCGAGAGAGAGAGATACTTTTGCTAAGGGGACTTCTTCTGTTATAAAAATATGATTAAATTGAAAGTACATAATTATTTATCAATTCACAAATTCATCCATAATTTCATAAATTAATTCATACATCAGTTCTTCCATAGTTATTTCAGCCTTGCACGCATTTATTCAATCACTCATTATTTCATTCCTTATACATTCACATCTCCATTCATTAAATTATTAATTCATTTAATTTTATTATTCATTTAATTTTTAATTATTTAAATCATTCATCTATTTATATATCTTTTCATTCATGTATTAATGTATTTTTTTACTCTGAATAGGAACCCAGATGCAACAAGAGATGAGAATATCTACAGTGGCGTGGTCTCTCTCATTGTGGTCTTTCTTGTTCTCAGTCTTCTTGTTATGCCAAATGGTAATGTACAGTAACTGCAAATTTTTTTTGTATAAATTAAAAACAATACTTATTGTATTTTCAATTTCTGAATAAACTATCCAATCAACTTCAACATTGAGATAGTATTATACTCTTGCAAAAAAAATGCATACAATATTTAAACCATACATTACCATTTAAATTATTTGTATGTTGTTGAATTATTACAGGTCCTTTTGTCAGACCACATCCTGCAGTATGGCGATTGATATTCGGTAAGTGTTTAGAAGTACTAATGTTTGGCATCATGTATACATGCATCAATACTCTGATAACACTTATGACACCAAAGCTGGGCACCAAAGCAAAAATAAAAGAAAATGTATGGGAACATTTTTACATTCAAATGCTCACACTGTACATCATTGAAACCCAAAAATAACAATGAATCAATAAACGCATATTACATTATCAATATTTGGTATTTGTACATACACTGATTTTAGTACATTATTTTTTCCTAGGATGCAGTGTGCTATACCTGATGTTCTTATCATTTGCTTTGTTCCAAACAAGAGAAGACTTCAGGAAGATTTTATTTTTCTTTGATCCAAAACTGGAAGGTGTTGGAGAGGACACACAGGTAAAGTTAAACATTTTTCATTTAATGTACAGCGATGACACAGTTGGTTTGTGTGATACCTTCAGTGCAAAAGTATTTTATTGTTCTTTTTTTTTAAAAAAAAACATTGAGAATACAGAATCATTAGTATTCATGAAAAAATCAGGACCAGAAGAAAAAGTCAAAGCAATAGAAAAATCCAGATAATCAAGGTTCAACTGTACAAGTTACTGACATAAAATAAGGAGTCTTTTAATCAGGTTTATAGTAAAACAAACCATGTCCTCATGTTTTGATTCTGCTAATTGGTTCATAGGAGTATGCTGTCAACTGTTCTGATATCTCAGTGCGTAGAATCTGGGAATGTTGTGATATCTTTGCATTTGCTCATTTCTTTGGTTGGGCATTGAAGGCTATGTTGATACGACATGCCGGCCTGTGCTGGACAGCAAGTGTTACTTGGGAAGCAACTGAGGTGAGTTGATAGATCAACAATTATTATAATAATGGTAACAGTTGAGAGCTTGAAGAATTCCTGTTTACAAGGGATGGACCATTAAATTCATGTAATGTAAATTCATGAAGCTTACATAATTATGATGTTTCTTGCTTTTAAAATAATGTACAAGTTAATGTACCAACAGCAAATAAGACATTACAGGACAATGTTGCTACAGTTTTTTAATAACCTTCGTAAAACATTAGAAACAAACTGAATACTAAAAACGTTACTAATGAATGTAAAAAAACACTTTCTGTCACTTGCAAAACAAGACTTATAGATAGACGTTAATTTTATACATATACATATTATCATAGTATATAGAATAATATAGAAGTTAATGTATTTGGTTTCTGTAGGTGTTTTTTTCTCATCTCCTTCCGAACTTCAAAGAGTGTTGGTGGGATGCCCTTGTTCTTGATGTGTTGATATGCAATGGTCTTGGCATTCACTTTGGCATGTTTGTCTGTAAGATACTGGAGATGAGAAACTACCACTGGGAGAGTATCAAGTAAGAGTGAATCATGTGATTATGGCTGTACAATTATTAGATATACTGTCAGTTAGTCTGTTTGTAAGATAGAAATTAATGTCAACTTGAGAAAGAAATGTTGTTCAGTTTGTCAGTGAGTCAGTCGGTCAGTCTGTCTGTCAGTTGGTCAGTCAGTCAATCAGTTTGTATGTCTGTCAGTCAGTCAATCAGTCAGTCAGACAGTCACACAAACAGTCAGACAGACAGGCAATGGAAAGGACAGCAAGGCAGCAAATATTGTAGTCAGTCATCCAATAAGTCAATCAATCAATGATTTCATCAAAAAAACAGTCAATTAACAATTTTATCAGTCAGTCAGTCTGTTGTACTCAACCAATATTACCTAATCAATCAATTAAGTGATTTCCTGGTTTTCACAGGGACATTCATTCTACAACAGGCAAGATCAACAGAGCTGTGATGCAGTTCACTCCAGTCAGGTATTAAAAACACACCAAACTAATTTATTTCGCCTGTGTTCCAAATATGATCAAAATATGAATGGAGACACTTTCTCATGGGTGAGAAATGGTATCATCTCCAATGGTAATAAATGTATCTTGCATAATGAAGAAAGTGTACCAAAAATATTGTTATGTAATTATCATATAGTGAGTATTTAGTACCAGTACATTTTCACATAATTTGTTTCATACACAGCATCTCAACAATCATTAGTGTTTGAGCCGGGTTTTTTAAAGTTTTCTATCTGATAATGTTTCAGCTGGACTCATGTGCGATGGATGGATCCAAAGTGTTCTTACATGCGATATATATCTATATGTATATTATTGATAGCGTCACAGGTATGATGGATTTTCTCCTTTGTCATAATTATTTATCATTATCTTCTTCGTCTTGTCTTGTTTATTCTGTCTCTCTTTTTCCTAATTTTAACTATCCTTCCCTCCCTTTACAGCTCCTTGCTATTCCATCAGTTAGTCCTTCCTTTTCTTTCTTAATTTTCCCTTGCATCCTTTCTCTCATATCTTTTCTTCCATATTTCTTACTGTTACTCAACCTTTAGTTCCTTTCAGTTTCCATCCTCTAATTTTTCCATATTTTCATTTTGTTGTTGCAGATTATTGAACTCAATACTTTCTTCCTCAAACACATTCTTCTAATCCCCACTCGACATTGGCTTAACTGGTTAAGAATCTTCCTTATTAGTTTGATTGTTGCACCTACTTTAAGACAGTACTATAGCTACGTAACAGACACAAGAAGCAAGAGAGTTGGAACGCAATGTTGGGTTTTTATGTATGTATCATGTCATATAATACAGTCGTTTTCATATGAGTGGGAAACAGTACTGTATCATATCGTAGATGTAGTTTCTAGAAAACATTTGAATCTTCTCCTGTATTGTATAATATTATAAATTGTAAAATATATATACGGGTAACTGCTTCGACCAGTTTACCTGTTGCAGTTAGCCGGTGCCTTATTCTAGATTTTTTATCTTAGGTTAGTCTTAACTTTTGTAAATATAAGCACTAAATAAAGATATGATTGATTGATGGAATGATGGGCGTCACTGCATCTGTGTTAGTTTCACACACTTATGTTTTTGTTCACCTTTTTTCCCTAGAGCCATTATGTTGATGGAAGCTCTCATCTGCATCAAGTATGGGCTGTCTCTATTTAAGAAAGCTGAAATCACTCAAATTGTTTTATGGCTTGTCTTCCAGGTATAACAATGATTATATAATGAAGGTGATATAAGGATGATGTGATGATGATGATGACAATGATAATGACAGTGATCATGATGATGATGACAATGATGATGGTGATGATGACAATGATAATGACAGTGATAATGAGTTTCATGATTTTTATGATAATGATGATTCTTATATGATGATCATAATTATGATGATGGTGATGATGACTCTTAACCATGTATTTCATCCTATTTATAGATGGTAATCAGCATAGGTGTTTTGTATTTTATGGTTATGACTAAAACAAAGGTGAGTCTACAGTTTTTTCCATAACTTGCACTGTTGATTGATTACATGTTTTACTACATACATTGATTAAATGATTATCACTAAAAATGAAATAGATTTAAATACAAAAAAATGTGAAATAAATTCATGTTCAAAACAAGATCGTGTCTCTCCATCTAAAAAGAAACAGATATCAAGACTAATGGGACGGAATTTTTAAATCAAATTATAAAGTTTAAACAAGTAAAAAATAAATCTAATCCAGATAAACTTCTAAACATTCCAATATTATTTTAAGTTTAGCAAATTAAAACAATAAAAATATAATGAAGAGTTAAATCAACATTAAAACAATAATATACTAAATTCTAGAAAACCCTTAAAAATTCCAAACTAAAACACAAATATAAAACTTCAAAAACAAGTTTCTAAAAAATCAATTTAAACTAAAATTTCAATAAAGTAATTTCAATTTAAATGTTTTACGTAACATTCTAAAATCTTAAACCAATCTAAACTTAAACAGGGTGGAAAGAAAGCAGTTCGGGCAGCAATAATGCAGAGAGTGCGATTCTTCAAGAAAGTAAGATGTCAATCAATTTAAAAACAAATAATATTGGTTAAAATGACATTCTGATTTCCATAAAAACACACTGCCGAGTGTATCTTCTGACGCTGTTCATCTATTGCTGCTTTTATTTTAAAAATCAATTTCTTTGCCATTCTCTTTTTCCTATTTTTTTGTCTTTCATCATTTCTTAGATAATGTATTCATCCATTACCACTATCTTCATTGATATGTATCCTTATGGAAAATATTTCAGTTGCAATTTTTGTTGATTCTCTGCTGTCAATCAAATACACTTCATGTTTACAGTGACGTAAGTTAGATCAAACTACAACTGGATGAAACTACAACTAATCTTTTAATAGATTGGCATTTCATCTATAAGTCAGACTATTTGCTCAATCATCAATTCACTCGTTTGTTTATTTAACTCACCAACTCATATATTCTTCATCCATAAACATTTTACATTTTTTATTCATTTGAACCTTGAATGTCTGGCATTCATCCTTTCATCCAGTCTTTTTGCATCTGCCCATTCTTTTTATTACTTATTCATTTCTGTTGCATTCCTTTTTATCTTTTCAAAAGTTTGGGTATCGTCAGAGAAGCCTTGAGGAAATCCCAGCTGACGACTCTACAAGTAAAACAATCCACTACCTTCGCTCTAATGGTAGAGTTGAGGACGATGAGCAAACCGACCATCACAGTCACAAGAGAACCAATGGCATCAACACGAGTGGACATCATGTTGAATTCACCAACGGACACACTCACAAGGATAATGATCATTTACATCCTTCAAGTGCTGACATTAAGGCCCCAGGGAATGCTGGATATAAGTCACGATTACGTACTAGGAAATCACAAGCCGGTGTGAATTGATTGGTGTGGACAGTCTAAGTAGTTGTAGATTATGTTGCAGAGATATTGGAGCGATGCATGGCTTTTATACTAGTTGTAGTGTGGTTGAGAGAGACTACCGGTAGTCATGTTGGAAGTACATATGAAAAGTGATGTGATGTAATTTGAGTTTAGAGTAGAAGTGATTGGTGTAAAGTGGTTAAATTGTAAAACCTCGGATGTGCATGTGTTGGGAAATATGGTGTTGATTGGTGTAAACAGATAGAAGACTTGGTGGTTGATGATTCATTGATTAGCAGCAGTAGCCATCTGATTCACTAATCAGTTTATAGACTGTATTATAGATTGTAGACAAATTAACATTTTAATCATTAATATTGATTGTTTGATTGATTGATTGATTGATTGATTGATTGATTGATTGATTGATTGATTGATTGATCGATTGATTGATTAATAATTGATTGATTGGTTGGTTTGGTTGATTGATTGATTGATTGATTGATTGATTGATTGATTGATTGATTGATTGATTGATTGATTGATTGATTGATTGATTGATTGATTGATTGATTGATTAGATGAATGATTGGTTGCTTGGCTCATTGATTGATTGATTAACTCATCAACTGGTGATTGGATTTCTAGTAATCCAGTAGGCTAATATAATCTAATCTTGATTTATTTTATTTATTTCAAGCCTTTGTTTCTTATAGATAATATCTTTCAGTCAGTAGAATATTTAAAACATGCATCGGTTGATGTTGGTTTTATAAGATGCCAAATGGTTTTAAGGGACCTGTAATATAATTATTGTTTTCTGAAATTGAGTATCCACTGTGACACTCTTGCTGTTATATTTCTTGCTAAAGTAATAACTTCACTTAGTTATAATTTTTATACTAAATACGTAGTTTATTTAGTAGATGTAGTTGAGATGTAATAATATATAATTATGAAAGTACCTAATTATGTACATTTCAATATATATAGTATTGTAGTCAACGGTAGCTAGAACTAATAAATACTAATATGTAAATGAGATGTACATATACCACAATGCTATAGCAATATACTATTAAAGACACTGAAAACACAATTATGGTGGTCAAGATAATGATTTCCAATATACATTTTGGTAGAAAAATTATATTATCAAATTCTAAAGAAAGAAACAGTTCGAGTTCCTTAGTCAGCTTTTGAGTCTGAAAATTAATTAATAACACTCAGCTATCTGCTTTTTTAATGCAGTGTACAAAAGAAAAAAAGAACAGTTAAAAAAAGAATACAGAAATTCTCCTAGAATGTTTAATTTTTCATTTTATTTTTTTATCTTTTATTCCATTGAGTGAAAATACAAAGTATATTTATAAAGAAAATATTTTTGTACATGGGATTGAGAAAATATGCAAAAAAAAATAAAAATTTAAAAAAACCGGTAAAAGTATGGGGAAATGTTCGAAATTAAGGTAGTTCGGGATCCACACTTCCCGCCGATAGAATTTTCTAAAACTTTTTCTAAATAAGGACCGACACATATAAAAAACAGAAATGAAATAAAAAATAGGGATCTCCATGCTTGTTTTGGAACTGTGGGGGGTGGTAATAGGCCCATTTTTGACCCATTTCAACTAAAAGAAGTAACAATCAAATTTGTTGAAAGTAATATTCTTGCGAACAAATTTGAAAGTTTTTCACAAATCTGCTATAAAAGTCTGACAAAATGCTCCCTTCGCTATAGTTTTCATGAATTTATTCCTTGGAAAAGACTTTGACTGAGATATTTTAC
Source organism: Diadumene lineata (assembly GCA_918843875.1). Classification (NCBI taxonomy): domain Eukaryota; kingdom Metazoa; phylum Cnidaria; class Anthozoa; order Actiniaria; family Diadumenidae; genus Diadumene; species Diadumene lineata. Next base: position 1,390,367 of record OU974076.1, on the reverse strand, counting down.
GGAGATTTAAATGAAGAGCTTCATTAATTTTTTGTACACTTTACTACAAAAAAGTCAAAATTTCAATGTTTTGGTCTCGAAGACCATGTATTTTTTATTTCAAAATTTTAAAGCTGGGTTTATGCCAAATATAAAAATGGAAAAATAATTGGGTGTCACCGTGCTAATTTTGGAGCTATAAGCAAAAAACGCGCGGAAAATAAGATGATTTCAATGTTTTGGACGCGCGGGAATGGACACTAGTTGCTTTTGAGGCCCGTATGCAATGCTATGTTATTATTTTTAAACAAAAAGCTCAAAAATGACCATATTTTGGCTCTAACGCAAAATTCCTTTTTGATCGCACGAGAAATTTTATTTGATTTCACATGCGCGAGCAGGATGCGCAGTAGCAAGGGTCCCGAACTACCTTAAGGCTGGTGATGACTAATTAAAAAGTGATTTTTTTCTCGAAATTCCTTTCTATCTGTAAAGAACTAGTTCAGCACTTGATAGATTGAAAGAAAAAAATTGAGGTCACCGTGCATTTTAATGAGTTATACGTCATCAAATATTACAAATTAGACAAATTGTAACTGGAAGGGAAAAAATTCATAAATTGTCATATAATATTAATTTCTAAAGGAAATATCTCTTAAATCATAACACACATAATATTCTTGTAGATAAATGTCTTTAAAGGTAAGAAAATTAAAAAAATATTTTTTCGAGAGCAGTTGAACGCATGAATATTAACATTTTCAAATTAGCTACCCTAAAAGAAATCACCAATATTTCTATGATCTTTCAATTTTAAATTTTCAAAAAACTCACCATATGAAAGACTTTTTATCACTTTATCACACAAATAAATGAAAAGTAGGGGAACCCGTGCAATTTAATAAGATAATCGTTGTAAAAGCACAAAATTTTACCAAAATTTGCAAAAATTGCACAAAAGTCCCTACCCCTCCCTAGACAGTAGAAGAAGTAACAATGCATTTTGGGAGATTTTCAAGATGGCGCCCGGGGAAAGATTGTCGGAAGTTTGATAGCATAACAGTCTCTTTTGAAGCTGTTTTTTCAACAAAAGTGCATTTTTCAGGTCAGTTTTGCAAAGATTAAATGTTTTTCTTTTAGGAAGAGGTTTATGTGAATAAATTGATTGCTAAATTAGCTTGTTTCTGGACATTTTTTAACACAAAACGATCGGCCTTTGAAAGTGTTTGTTTTTCAAACTTCGTCAGCAGCATGCGCAGTACTCGATGCGCAATGACAATAATAGGCACCAACCTTAAGGTAATTCCACAGTTTTGCACTGCGCACGTCTTCCGCGCACGCTAACTGCAACACAAACTGTCGAACTATGAAATTTAAAATGGCGGTAATTTTCCGCGCGCGCTATTGCAATGAGAAAATATAACCAAAAAAAGCCATTACTTATCAACTTAGGAATGATACCAGATGGTGCAAAAGATGTTCCAACCACTCTGTTTGGAGGAAAGTAAAAATTGAATCGTTTTCTCCCTGAATTCCTTTCGCTGAACGGCTGCTTTTTCGCGCGCGATGATTTACCATAATGGCTTCCTGTTGTATATTTACACAGGTAGCCCAAAGTAAAAAGCCTAAAATTGCGTATTTGAACGAAAATAACTCCGTAACGAATTCGGTGACCCCCAGTTTTTATTTCAAAAATATTTTTGTAACAATAAATTCTACAACATATTCAGAAATCAAAAAAAATTACAGGTATGATTTTGATTAATTAACAGTTTTAGGAGTTAGAAACGACCTCCAGAAGAGCTAAAATGGAATGTTTTAGAGGAGGAACACTTCGCTTACATGCCACACAAACTAAGATAATGTCTCGTGGACCACCAAAAAATAGTAGGTGATAAGATTAAAGACTATTCCAAGTAGTGCTACTATGTTTTTTAGTATTAGGAAAAGTAAACATGCTTTCTAGAATTAGACAAACCTGTAAATGATTATGAAAAAATTGTGCGAATTTGCGCGCGTAATAGGCAAAAACACCTTGTGTTTGGAAGCAATTATCTCGAAAACGAAATCGGTGACCCCAACTTATTTTTCTTTTAAGATGATAATCAACTCAAAAACTGTAAAATATCAGAAAAACAGCGATTTTTACAGGTAGAATCTATTCCTGTGGAATTACCTTAAGTGTAAATCAATGTAAATCGCATTTTCTTTAATTTTGTTGGGCTTCCTGTGGAATTACCCACAATGCCATAAAGAGTTGTGCAGTGTTGCCATGTCAACAGACGCGGCTAAATAGAAACTACATCCATGTTTGTTTCAGTCAAGTTTTGAACCAAGAAGCAGAATAAGTTACTCTTGATAGAATACCGAAAAAACGCGTAAAAATAATAGAAAATGGCTCTGCCCTTCTTACCAGGAAATACTTTCACCGATCCAACGGTAAGTTAGATGGATTTTCGATTTTTTTTTACAAATTCGAACAAAACCGGTCGACTACCTTACACATTTTGTAATTCGATTTTCTCGCAATTTGTGTCAGTTTTCACTCATAAATATACTTCTAAAATGTACTAATTCATAGTTGAAATCTTTTTAGTTTATCAAGATAATATCGCGTTCAGTTTGTTAATGGATGGACTCAATTTAACTCGTTTTGGTTAAGAAAACTGAATGCTATTAGCTCAATATTGAATTGATTTGTTTTTTACATTTTGTACTTCGATTGCTTACAAACCTTTATGAGTTTACTTGGATATTTAATTTCAAAATTTAGTGATAATTTGAAGCTTTAATTTTTTATCGATAACTTTGTTATGTTGTAGAAAACTAAGTATCATCGTCCTCAAACTTTGGGTTGGCGAAATGGATACTCCGTTCCTGTTGCACCAACAATGGGAATTGGTGGCGATCCAATACCTGTCAACCAACTAACTCAAGAAGAACTAGACGAACTTGCAAACTTAAAACCAAGTTTAACTTACGGACAGAAAGTTCAAGCTCCTCCAGAGGATTTTGTTCCTGCTCATGTCGCGTTTGACAAGAAAGTGTTGTTGTTTCATGGTTACTTCAAACAAACTGTACACGAATCACCTAATGAATATTACCGAGTTCGACCTGTGAAAATTTACTATTATCTTGAAGATGACTCCATTGCTGTTATTGAACCAGTGGTGGAAAACAGGTAAGCTTTTTCTTTAAAGTACAAAATTTGTATTCCAAGCAAAGATAAATAGTTTCACAGGAAGCCCAAACACAATATGGCGTTCCCTAAATGACTTTGGGCTTCCTATGGATTATATTGTAACATTTCATAATTATATTTTGATTTTTTGTAGTGGTATTCCACAAGGTAAACTTATCAAGAGACAGCGTCTACCCAAGAATGACCTTGGGGAATATTGGCATTGGAAAGACTTCAACTTAGGGATCTGTGTGACGTTTTATGGCAAAGTGTTCTTTGTCTGTGATTGTGATGGCTGGACAAGGGTACGTAAGAAATGGCAGTAAAATCTAATGAGTAATCCTATATACACGATTCAGCAACTAGTAGGTGAAAATGGAAAAAACTACAGAAAGATAGACTGGTATATCTTCATTAAAAAAAAAACATTCACTCCATTTCTTCCACATATTTAATAATTGAAAGCAACAGAATGTATATGTATACATGTCTTCATTTGAAAGAAAATATGAAAATTCTCAATCCTTAATAATAAAGTGATTTGACTTTAAATCAAGTCTGACAGCTACAATTTTTCTACAGGAATTCATGGCCAGTGAAGGAATTGATCTAAACCCACCAGAACCAATCAGCAAAGACCCTTACAACGAGACACGTAAACAACCACTACGCTCATATGTCACTCCATCAGACTTTGATAAACTTAAACAATTCCTTGAATTAGACCGACAAGTATTGAGATTCTTCTGTGTCTGGGATGATAGAGACAGTATGTTTGGAGAAATGAGACCATGTGTAAGTTTTGTTTCTATTATTAACAAATCAAAAACAGTTTTCCATGTTTGATACTCTAAACAAAACATGTGGGATATTGAGGGAATGCAAGTGGGGAGTAGAAAACCATGATGCATAGCAGAGTGAATTCCAGCTACTGGAGTGTTCTATTAACATCCCAAGTATTTTTAATGGAGTATCAAACACAGAAAATGTGTTTTTTATTTGTTTTATAAAACAAAAAATGCATCTTGCTTCAAACTGGCACAAAACTTCAAATTTCCTATCGTAATGGAACACAATAAACTAATTTAACTAAATTCATTGACATTTTTATATCAGATTCTTCATTACTACCTTGTTGATGATACTGTTGAAATAAGAGAAGTCCATAAACCCAATGATGGCAGGGACCCATTCCCTGTATTGATCTGTAGACAGAAACTAGCAAAGAACAGAGACAATGTTGAATGTAAGTAAAATTCCCATCTATTCGTTCATCCAGTTATTCATTCATCCATCCATTCTACCATTTGTTTGTTAATTTTGTTCACTTGTTTTATAGATTCGTTTTTTTATTTTCTTGCTTGTTTTTATATTCTGTTAGTTTTTTTTCGTTTGTTTGTTTAATATTTGTTTGTTTGTTTGCTCGTTTGTTTGTTTCTTTGTTCATTCGTTTCTTTGTTTGCTTGTTTGTTCAATTCTTTGTTAGCTTGTTTGTTTTTTTCTTTGTTCATTCGTTCATTTTTCTGTTTGTTTGCTTGTTTGTTCAATTGTTTGTTTGCTCGTTTGTCTGTTTGTGTTTGTTTGTTTGTTTCTGTCTGTTTGTTTGTTTTTGTTTGTCTGTTTGTATGTCTGTCTTTCTGTTTGTTTGTTTGTTTGTGTGTTTGCATAGTTATGTGTGTACTCATCATTTCATTTATCTTCCCCTTTTCTTCCTTGTACACAGTTTTTTCATTTATTATTTTGTGATCTTTTCCTTTAGCATCATTCCCCTCCTGTGTCCTGGAGCTCTCCGACCACGAAATAAAGGACTGGTTCACTCCAAGGGACTTCATGGTCAACCAGACCATCTATTTAATGGGAAGACGTTTCCTCCTTTACAGCTGTGATGAATTCACTAAGAACTACTACAGAGTCAAGTTTGGTCTCTCTGACTTTACGCCTGTTGATATCTCAGATGAAGATAGAGAAGCTATTCAAAAAGTAGGTTCATTGAAAATATGACGAGATGCATCATTTGAGTTTTTTTTGAGTGATTGACTCATTGCTTTAAGCACTGGTTAAACGAGGCAACAATGTTGCAGCAACATCACTCTTGTGCACATGTTTCCACAATGTTGCCTGGTTAAAATACCTGTGGGAATATTGTTGCCGCAATAGTGAGAAACAAGTCGAAAACATTTTGTTGTGCGCAATGTTGGCTTGTTTAGCCAGTGCTGTAGTTGCACGTTTGCCTATATCAATTTGTTTGTTCGCATGCTTAATTGTTGGTTTCTTTTGGTTTTGAAGTTGGTCATTCTCTCTTTATCTATATTGATATTTTGTCTATGTGTGTTTGCGCGTCTGCTTGTATATTTACTTATCGATCGTTTCTTTATGTTATAGGTCATCCCTCCCTACAATGGATTCGGCTCTCTTGAGGACAGTTTACAGTCATGTTTGTCTCTTATCCCTCAACCACCCAAGAAAGATTTTATCAAAATGTTGGAGAATGACCACAGGGTCTTAAGATATGCAGCAACAATGGTAAGAGTCCCTCTAAAATATGCACACATACGAATCTTTACAGGGACAACGGCTGGTAGAACCATGTCTTATACTGAGGTTGCACCCTTTATAATTAAAGTTTGTAAATTAATTAACTTTAGATGTACAGTGGAACCCCTCTATTCCGGACAGTACTGGGACCAAAGAAAATGTCCGGTTTGGAGGGGGTTCCGGTTTACTGAGGTTTATTTTACAAGAGATATTGGAAAAAGTTGAATTCTGAACCAAAAAAAGTTGTTCGGTTTAAAAAGAATTTCGGTATATTTAGGGTCCGGTATAGAGAGGTTTCACTGTAGTAGTAACTGTAGTGTTTATGAGATGTTTGACTTTTGTCACGCTTTACGTGCGGGCGCACGTATATTATCCACCTACTTCTGCGCAAACCGCACAAAAATACGCAAGCTCCATAGCATATGTGTATGAGCAATTTAGCGCGATGCATTGTTGCGTATTGTTGATTTTGCTCGCGGACTGTTCCCTTGTCCATTCTAGTTGCGTGGAAGCGCAATGAAGCAGTGTGCTTCGGGAGCATTTTAGGTCATTCGTGTGTATCAACCTTTGTAGGTGAACTGTACTGACGCGAGTATTTTCTTTTAAACCAGGAAACAGTTAGACCAGAAGACAAAAACCGTCGCTTCATCATATCTTACCGTCTAGCCGACGACATGCTAACAATATACGAGCCACCAGTCAGAAACGCTGGAATAATTGGCGGGAAATTCCTTGAACGTACCAAGGCGACAAAACCAGGCTCATCTGTGGACAACCCAGACTTCTATACACCAGCAGACTTCAAAATCGGTAGCATTGTTCAAATCTTCAAGCACAGGTTCAGGATTGTGAATGCTGATGAGTATGTACTGAATTACTTAGAAGCGCACGCCGAGAGCTATCCAATCGAGACTATTAATTCTATAAGAGAAGTACACGGTAGACCTTCGACTACGACGGAAGAGCTGGTGAAATCTGTCCCACAAGGAGATGTGGACCCTAGACAGATGTATAAAGATAATGGAGTCAAGACAGAATACCAACGAAGGTAAACAGTAACTAAATAAATCCATAAAAGATTAGCTTTACTAAATTTTGCAACTTCATGTAAGCACTATTTTTTATCTCAAAGTTATTCTTTTTCACAGATTTACTGTTTGCATTTTATGAATTCAAAGAAACATAAAAATTTGAAAAGAGGATGGATGAGAGGGCCAATGAATGTATATGAACAAGTGAACACTGAAATGAAAAAGTGAATGACTAAATGAACGAAGGAAGGAGTAAAAAAAATGAATATAAAAAGAGAATTCCTTACGAAATCGGATTTTCTTACTACTACAACTCAAACAAAGTTGAATCTAATCAATTATTTCGTTCTTTTTCAGATTTTAAATTCTAGAATTATAGTACAGCACAAACAAGAAATTTTGTTGAAGACGTTAACCTAATTTGTAAACTCTCTTCTTACTTTGAGAATTATTATTGAAACAATAACGTTACTGTAATTTTATTAAACGAAAACGTGTACTGTATGAACTTATTCACTGTGTATTTTCCTGGGAAAACTGTGCTGTTTGTAAATATGTAAAATTTGTCTTTTACTTAATTATATCATCTGGGCAAGCTGTGACATTTCTTATTTGTATTTTAAACATTTATCCATAATAAAATTAAATCAATTACCATTTCATGGACTGGTTGGCATTTCAGCGCCCGTGGCAATGTATTGTTTTTTTGTTTTTTTTTTTACTTTTGTATTTCCATTTTCCGCCCTCTTTCCGTTTTTCCTTGAAACAAACTTCCCTACACACTTGAAAAACATGCAGAATATTATATGGCTTCTTGGAGTTGTGAAATTCATATCTTTGATTGCTCAACTCGCCATTTAATGAGTGAGCGAGCGCCAGTGAATTTTTCTGTTTATTTTTTTAAGAAACAACAAAATTGATGCAATTAAAAAGCCTGATTAGCTGTAGGATAGAGGTTCGTGATGCGCTTAGTTGTACAGGAAAAAAACTCGTATTTTTACGCGTGTATTGAAATACAGCCAGTGCTCCAAATATTTCGCTGGTGAGTTAAGAAATAAAACTTGTATGTTTTTTTTTTTGTTTTTTGTTTGAGTACTTCCAGCCTAACTTGAGGCGATTTTGCGGCTAAGTTGTAATATCAGTACTTATCTGCTTGTAACTTTATATGCTTGCCATTTATTGATATTTAGCTTATTTCGCTAAAAATCTTAATATGGCCTTTTTTTCTTTCTTTTTCTTATTTATTTATATATTTTTCTTTTTTTTTTATTATTATTCTCAGTTTCATTCATTCAATTCAATTATCTCTATTATGATAGAAAAAAATATATATTTTTTTACCTTACCATAAAGCAATTTGCACCTCGAAGTTTCACCCAATTTTATTGACATTGTCATATTTTATCACTAAACTGAGAAATACTTTTGAGGAATTTCGATACCTTGACAATCAAACAGAATCATAATTTCTATTATTACCCTAATCTTCGCAAATCATCCAAGGAAAAAATAAGAAATAGATGTTTTAAAACATTGGCTAGCGATGTATTACATGTAATGTCATAAAGTTTTCAAAAAATAATTTTCGTGTGCTAAAGTTTGACCAATAGGTGTCGCAGGAAAATTTGCCTTTCAAATACACCTCTCGACCAATCACATTTCTTGCCATAAATGTACGATTGATTGACGCTGTCAATCAAGTTAGGAAGCACTTACAGTGTTTCCAGAAAGCGCGCAACTAAAATGTCGGCTATACGTGCGGTTTTTACAATAAAGTGCAAATAAGTGAGCAGTCAATCATTTGAATTCTTTTAAACAATAAATCAACAAAAACAACAAGACTTTCTTTGAAAATTGTGGTTTTTAAATGATAAGAATACTTTAATAAAGACGAAAGTGGTGATTTCCAATGAAGGATGCTTGTTGACAGACACCTGCAGAATTCAATCAATCAAAGAAGACCATTTTTATTACTTTTTCCTTCAATTTCCTTTTATTTTTCCGACAAAAGAACAAATTGCTCTTGCTTGTGTTATTAATATCGACTAACCCAGTCTGAGAGTATAATTTCAATAAAAACACGATTTTTTGGAGAGTTTAAAGTAATTTTAATGCCGTTTTTCTAGAAGACCATTGAACGGTAAGTTTCTTATACGAATTTAATAGTATGGTGCGCAAAGATCACCAAATCCTTGAAACAGTTTTACTATACTTTAGAAACAATCGCTACCACTTTCTTTATTTGTCTGAAGCTATGAACTTCAACTATACCATAAGACACAAACTCTTTATAAGGTAAAACAAAATTACAACAAATTACTCAATATGTAATGGAATCAAATTATCCACTATAAAATAGAGCGCAAAAAACTTTACGATTGAAATGAAATCAAATATATGATTCTACTTAATTGAAAAATAATAATTATAATAAAAGCAAAATATCATATGAAATAGAGCGAGTGCCAACAGTATCTATGAAAAAAAAAAACAAGTTAAACGTACTGGGATAGATTTTATATTCCATGAACTGTCCAATTTCGGCAGTTCGTTCAATATTTCATTCTTTGTTCAAGCATGGCCCTTCATTGGCTATAATTTGTAATTGGAAAAATTCGATAAAAATCACTTCTGAAATTGCGATTTTGTATAAAAATTATCTTTTATTTTACAGTTACGATTAAAACCAAATAATGGTATTTTCATGATCAGCTTCATTGAAAGTTCGAGTTTCCCTAAATGTCATCTTCAGTTTACAGTGTATTACATGTAAAACATCGGCCTAAAACCATTCCGCTGATCGAAACACACAAATTGAACCGCGCGCGAAATTATCTATACAAAATACAATTATCTATATAAAATAATTTCTTCAAACGAATTCCAAAGCTAACTTACAAGTTACAGTATTTTTTGCTAATGGAGCCTAAGAAGAAGGGTATGCTTTTTTTAATTAAGCAATGTTTTATAAATGAGTGGTCTGTAATATTACAATCTAATTTCTGAGAATTGTCAAATTTCATCAATGTGGAAATATGTTTTTGTAAAATTCCCATTTTGTCTTAATTTACGATCGACTTCGATAATTCTCATTTATCATTACACAAAGAACAAATATCTCGTAATACGTTGTACCTTTTAGTTTAATTGTTATTTGACGCGCATTCAGACGATCTCAACAAACACATCAATATCTCTTACAACTCTGAGCTCAAACCACTCATACATCAGACGATGATCAGACACCAACACCAGATGTCTTTTTTAAGACTACACATACCCTGATGATTACAACACCATCAACGTTCATCGCTAACACCAACGGTCTTTCTCAAGACTGCACACACCAAAACACATCAACATTACTTACAACTGGGTTCAAGCCATTCAAACATCAGGCACTAAAACCAACAGTCTTTCTCAAGACTACACTTCATTTTTCCATTTTTCCGATCTTGCATTTCTGCCATGACCAATCGGATGTATGTATATTTGCGTAAATCAATGATCGAGTATGTTTTCTTTAAACTATTTTCCTGACACTTCAACTCTCATAGATATAAGGGCTGTTAATTCTGTTCAATGACGTAGATATGTCCGTTTTCTCACCCAGAAGAAAAACACTCGTTTTGAACCTCATTATCAATTTGAAGAACTGACAGCAAATAAAAACACTAGATATCCATGGTCAAAAGCAAAAAAGTGCAATAGACAATGAAATATCACCGCAAATGTCAACACATCTAGTTATACAATAAAGTAAGTAAACTTGCGTTGGTTTAAAAGCATTTTCATACAATTGAGCTTTACTTTCCGTTCGCTTTGATGGAAGGCGATGACCAAATATTGGGATCTTGCTAAAATTGTTTATTTTTTTCTGGTGAAAGCAAAGTGGTTGACCAGAAATAATCAATACTACGACTAACGTACAAGAAAACGTACAGGGAGATATTCGAGTGGAAAATGAAGTGGATCATTGACTATAGTATGTCCGTGTTTAAGCCTGGTTTTCACCGGCGAAGCAAGCGCAAAGAAAAAATATTTGGAACATTCGCCAATGCAAGCACAAAAATCAAAATGTTTCCATCCTTGTCCTTCTGATACTTGCATTGGTGAAGGTTACTAAAATTTTTTTCTTTGAGCTTGTGAAAACCAGACTTTATGCTTTACAGGAACTATGCAACACAGGTTCCAGATAGAACCGAAGAATGACTTACTTTATCAGTTTGAACAGCTCAGTCTTACTAGCAATCCAGCCAACGAATAAACGGCATATAAACTTGCGATAACTAGCCTGCGTGCATACGTTTAGTCCGGACTAAACGAAGGAATAAGTCCGTATGCACGCAAGCTAGTGGTAACCAACGTAAGCGAACAATCAGCAAAATTTCTCGCTCTTCGATCAATTAAAAAAGGTTCATTCTCGTTTCCGAAAAAAGAACCTGTTAAACAAACAGACCAATGAGACAGACCCACACACATACAGGTACACGAAACACACAAACGTACAGACACTTTAGACAGACACTTTTAGACAGACCGACAGACCCACACACAGACAGATACAGTAAGCACACAGAGAGATACAGTAAGCACACAGACAGCCACTTTAGACAGACCGACAGACAAACACATTTAAAACGTAAATCGAACACTAAAGCCCGATTTATACGCGATTTAATTTGTATTATACGACTAGTCGTAACTTCTAAAACAAGTCGCACACACTCTAAAACGTGTTTTAGAATATCCTACGACTAATATTAGAAGGTTTTGCATCTCACGACTAGTTGTATACTACCAGTAAAAATCAGGCACACAATAAATCAGCCTTAAAGAAACAGGTTAGAAAATTACAGCCGTTTCAAAACGTTGTTTTGATTTGGTCTTTTCTGAACCGTCAATCATTTGCAGGGGCGGAGTTTATTTCAAATTAACCAATGATAGAACGTATTAGGTCAAGCTCGATCCGCCCTATGAAATTGATTGACGGTTCAGATTAGACCAAAATTCAATCAAAGTTTTGAAACGGCGGGTCGCGATACAACGAATTTGGCTGTAAAACTGAAATTATATAATCCGCAGTATTTCTCCGTACGGCTATTGGAATTGCATTATCGATCAAATTTGTAAAACGTCATAATAACTTTTGCACCTACAGAGACGGCACTTATTGTGTGATAAAGAATTTAATTGATATTCATTCCATTTGAGTGCTCGTTTCAATGTAGCACCTCAAAACTAATTTCATTTCTCAATTACTCGACAAATTTCCTGTGTTGTAAAACATCAACAAAATGAAATTTGAATAAGTTCTGAAGAGTTTTCATTGTTTTTTTCCTGTTTTGTCTAACACTGTCTAAGAAAAGCAGCTAGAATAATTCGGAAGAATGGAAGATCGATAGATGCTATACTAAAGGACATGCATAAAAAATGATAAAGGTATATAGTTTCTATAGATCAATTATATTTAATAGACACTCTCCTAGTATCTATATTCCCCTTGCTTTTTTTTTTTTTTTTTTTATAATTTCTTTTATTTCTAAACTATTATTATTTACAATAAATGAGAGACACACTAGGCGTGCCTCCTTAGAATTAAATTATCTTTACACACACAAAGAAGAAAAAACATTTAGTTAAACTATTATTATTTACAATTAATGAGAAACACACTAAGTGTGCCTCCCTAGAATTAATTTTTATGTTGTTCGAAAAATTACATACAAACATATACTAGGCATATAAGGGACTTCACCAGCAAACAAACAGCAAGCAATAGTGATAGAGTGTATTGAAACGAGAAACTATTATTTTGAAATACGAAATTGGTTGGTTATTTATGGAATTATTTTACCGAACTCAAACAAAGAAAATATAATTTTAGGAATTGACGATATAACAGTTAACTTAGTCATCCTATTGTATAAATACTCGATTTATAAACAATATGAATTTATTGAAAGAAAACTGGCCATTAATAAGAATAAGATGAAATTTCATTTTATAAAGTGGGGAAAAATAAAAATAGCACTGAATAGTTGAACTATACAATTATCTAGTTTAAGCCATGTATTTTTGTATATTGCTATTGATTCCCCTCGCTTTTAATGGATGCTTTCTGTAATAGGTAATAAAAATGGTTAACTTCGTCGTTGTTTCGCTGCAGTGCAGCGTAAAATTGAATTTGCGCAGTATTTCCGTAATAAGTCGAGAGGACGAGTTCTCATCTCTCATTTTTCAGGAATACTGCTCTCGAATCCCGCTGTACAACATAGAGGACTGAGTCAAAACAAGTGTTTGAAATCACTTGGAACTATACTGAAGCGTCACACACCATTCAAAATTCGTTTTTTATTTAGACTGATCCAATTCATTCGGTTACGGTATTACGTTTAGAACGATCTAGAACGGTTCCTACAAAAATACAATATACGATATCCTGGAACTGGAGATCAATGAAGCCGAAAACGAAGGGGAAATTAAAATTTACAGAAAAATATATTTACAAAATTATGTGTTCATCCTTACGTAATTTAATCAAAGTGAAAACTTATTTTTGTGATTTTTATCATGTTATTTTATATTTATGCAGATTGTTTGCGCTTATCCATGTGAATATATCTAAGAGATTATCCACCAGAACGGTAAGATAATAAGGAATTGTTTTTTTGTGCTTTGTTTTGCCTTGCAGATATGACTAGTTTTTTTGGCGGATATCTATCTGTCATGATTTTTGACGAGTAGTATTCTTCGTTTTCAACCACGTGATAATTCAGGCAAAAAGTTTTATTTTAAATCTTACTGAAAAACTACATTTATATCCTTTGAGAGCATTCAAAACAATGTAATTCGTCACTTGAAAACGAAGAATATAGTGCTGTCCCAACTGAACTACTTTGTGTTTTTAATGCTTTTTCTATCTATCTGGGCCGTAACCAGAACTTTTACAGGGAGTGCACATAAACAAAATCTGGACCATTAATGGGTGTTTCGTTTCTTTTATTAGTAGTTTTCATATTTTTCATAAAGTCGGCGTACTTTTTAAAAACCCGTATTACAATTTATGGCTCTTCTTGCCCTTTACAGTTCTTTTGAATGAATTTATGCTTTGTATTTCGGCGATTATTGTAGTTTTCTGCTCTTGATTCCAAATCTTAGAAAGAAATTCTTGTAGATGAAGCGGGATGAGCGGACCTTTTGGCTTTTCTTCACGTGCACCCTGTGCACCCCAATTGGTTACGGCCCTGTCTATAATTACCTACTTAGAAATAAGAATTATTTTTTGCTGAACCCAATATCGCAGACGCTTAATTAATTGACGTCATTAAAACATAAAACGTTATTTCTTTATTTACCTTAGCAATGTTTGCTTGTTTATGTTTAGAACACTGTTGTATTTTTGTTAACCGCGTAAGGCAAATGTTACCTTTCTTAGGAAAAAAGCATCTTGTCTGGTCCTCATGAAAAATTATATGTTTACAAAACTTGAACGGATGTGAGTTTTAGTTACAAGGGCTACACAAACAAATCATTTTTCTCTTTATCTTTTCTGTTTGTTTAATATCATGTATGTTACAGATTAGTAAGTTAGTATTTCTCGAACAATACTCAGTGAGTATGTTCAAGTCAACAAGTGCAAAGTTGTCTCGGGTTACATAGTCTTTCTGCACATCTTTAACTCTGTGGTTTTGTTGGCTGTGAAAGTGATCGACACCTTGAGCTAGCTTGCTAAACGGGAAAATACTGAACGTTTCATCTGTCATCAACCATGTCGACTATCATGCTCATTGACATCATCATCATCAATAGCACCATCATCACCACCATCATTACCATCACCATCATTACTATCATCACCATCATCACCACCATCACCATCATTACTATCATCACCATCATCGTCATAACCATCACCACCACCATCATTATTATCATCACTGTCATTATTATCATTACCATCATCATCAACATCATTACCTTAATCATCACCATCATCATTACTATCGCCATCATCGGTATCACCATCATTACCATCATCATTACTATCATCATCACCAGCTTCATTACCGTTGCAGCACGACTATCATATACCATCACCAACAATTGCAACAACACTATCATTACTATCATCACCAACACTATCATCATCAGTATCACCCCACCATCACCATTAGTACTATCAGTATATAGGTGTTGTAATTTATTAAACGAATCTTTTTGTCCTAAATGATCATAAAGTTCACTGTTGCAAACACCTTTATCCCCAACGTGAGACTTTCAGAAACGCGTTAATCAGTCAGCGGCTCCTCTGAAGTTATCAGTTTTTATCCGATCAACAATGACATCGCGAATTTTAACAACTATTTTGCAATTGAACTCTCGCGTCTCTAATTCTTGAATAAAACTGTCATATTTTACAGATAACAATTCGCAATTTTGTTTCCAAAAAGCTTTTAAAATAAAAGACAAAAGAAATTTAATTTTAACTGTCAAAAATGGTTGTTTTTTCAAAATACTCCTAATTTGATTTCTCTGACAGTTCCTTTGTATGCTTAGAAAAATTAATAACAAAAACGTACATATATTAGAACTCTAATATCCATAAAAAACACAGTGTTTAAACTGCGGTTATTAAGCAGAATAAAATTTGTCTTTTTAGCTAAATTTTCACGTAATATTCCGGTCTGTTGGGCATTTATTTCATAGCCGCAGGTGAAATTTTCTTTCAAAAGAAAATCCTTTTTTAATGTGTGATTACGTTAGATTTAGTTTCTTCCAATATGTCAAACTTGAAATAAAAATTTCTTTTTCTATAATTTCGTTTCTTTAATTACTTATATAATTAATTTGTAATGCTTGTTTTTTAAAAAGAATAGTTTCTGTAGCCATAGTTTGTACAAACTTTTCTGTAGCTTATATGCATTACTGAATTGAGATCACGGACCTTGATCCCCACGGAAAGTAGCATTGACTAGTGAGTTAAGGTTAAGATTGGTAGGTTTTACATCTATTGCCGTGAACCCAGCTGTCTTAAGTCGAATCCTCTGTTTGTTTTTACCGATGCATTAATTTACTCAGTTTGCTCCAGTAGCCACTTGGAAAATAAACCAAGTTGTTCTATGTCATGTTTGTCCGGTGTCTTATAAACATCTTGCCAATTTAATGCTCAAGTTGAATACTAACTGGACAAATTTCAGGTGTTGTTATTATAATTGGATGGTGAATTAGATCAGATACTTCGTTTTCTCTGGAGAGCGAACAGATTATCGTCTCAACTGAGACAGGACAAGGAAAAAAAGTCATCCATCTTTCGGTTAGTGCATGGGATTGTTAGTATGATAATACTTTGTGAGCAAATGTACGAAAATAATATGTATTCTTTTTCTTCTTCTTGATTCTTTGCGTTATCTTTCTTGCTCTCTCTCTCTTTCTTTCTTTCTTTCTTGTTTACTTCCTCTCTGTATTTATTTCTTTATTTCTTTCCTTATTTACTTGCTCGACATGGTCGTCTTCTTGTCGTCTTTCCTTCTTAGTTTTTGTTCACTTATACTAAGAGTCATATTGCGTGTTTTTCCCTCTTTCTTGTACTGTACGTGTTGATTTGTCTTGTTCTGCGCAACTGTCTTAAGTAATTCTTCTTGAGGCCTTCGATTATATGGACATGGGAATACTTTGTTTCTAATGAATCGCAAAATCTTGAGCACAAATGACTTCTTCCTCAGTTCAACGAGAGCCTGAAAATGTCTATGTAACTGATCGAGCCCTTGGATCTTTTTCCAACTTATTCTACTTCTACTTCTTCTTCTTCTTCTTCTTCTTCTTCATCTCTCGCGGTTCCTTTCCTTGCTGATGCTATTGCTGTTCTTCTCCTTCGAACTGTTCTTTTATTCAGGGAGAAGGTAGGGTACTTGACCAAGTTAGCATTTGTAGGAGTTGCAGACATCCCCCTACCTTGCGCTTCGTTTCGTAAATTTTTCTCGTTTTAATTTTGACAGTGGTACGTTTTTGTTAACTTTTTCATCCCTCAAAAAAACAAATTGAAATTTAACGAGCCTAATGAAATTGATTATGCACAAATCCGCAATAATATCTGAATGTTTTTTATCTGATTGTCTGAATGTTATTAAATAGTAATTTTTATTTGTTCTTCTTCACTAATTCAGATAAATGTAGCATGTTTCGATGCAGATGAGAGTGCGAATTGAAATGTCATTTATCATAGTTGGTCAGGAAAACCTATGGTCCGGCTGCGGTCTCATTATTTCAGTATCCAAAAAGGACGACAACTGAGCTTAATTGCTTTCGATAAATTGACAATTGAAGAGCTGCCCACACCAGGACCACTCGGATTTGACAATGTATTTGAAAGAGTTTTCAATGTAATTCTTTTCAGCTTTCAAGTTGATGCTGAGTGCGAGAGCTATAGTGGTTTGGTTAAGATTCAAGATTATTTTTTCCATTTCGTTCTGCAATTAGGTAAGTTTACAATATTCAGTAATTGTCAAAAATAAAAAGAATAGTTCATGTTGTTTTGACTTTATTGCAATAGGCTAGTTTTAATACAATTATGAATTTTTAAAAAAGGAAAAAAAAGTACATTACAAAGGTTTTGAAAATAACTCTACAAAGTTTGAAAAAAGTTAGAGAACTTTACTCTGAATGAATCGCGAGACCTTTGATATGCGCATCGATGACGCATGAATGCAAGAATGATTTTTTTTTATTAGAATTTGCATAAAAATGTTTCGGATTCATGCGTCTTAGTTTCAACAGAAGGTTTAACAGGATAAATCAAATAAAAACTAAGTTGCGTTTTCAATTTCATCCGGGTTCTTGTCCACATAAACCAAGACTTTGCAATAACTAATATTCCTCGTGATCTATGGCGTAGAAACTGAAAAGTATCAGTGTTTTAGATACTTTGTTCAGGCCTATTATTTGCATCTCCTGTTCGATTGAGCTGATTGATATTTGGCGACAAAATTACGAAAGAACTTGAAAGGTTCCATCTCATCTATAACTTGAAATTTCGAAATTTCTATTCCAATACTTACAAACTGTGTTTCTTTGTATTGTATAAGTAGCTTTTCATAACCATACAACTGTTTTGCACTAACAAATTTTAGTAAACCTAATATTTGATTCTGCGATGTTGAATCTTTTTCGTGTTTTTAGTGTTTATCTAGAAACTCAGACAGGAACATACTGCTATTTGCATTTGATAAGAAACTTCGACGCAGTCTACTTTAAAGCTCAACTGCATTTTTAAAGATCTTAATTGAAATTAAACAGTGTGAGTTCGTAAAAGGTTTGAAATATGGCAAATTCACTGCACTAGAATGGCTTCCTGTGCAAGCACAAGGGCTGACGTGAATCAACTACAGCAAACTAAAACAACAAAGACATGCTTAAACGCATCAAAAATATAGGAAACTATTAATCAACCATTGAAAAACATAGACTTTAAGTTGTAAGCTAATAAAACTGCACATACGAAATTTGTAATCGTCAAATTCAACCTGACGAGAAACATTTTGTATATGTCGTGGATATAAATGAGCTTGAAACTAAATAGCAATGTATTTTCTGCAGATGCAAAATATTGTACTTCTGACATCAAAGTAAACTTGAGATGGTTCATCGATATTGGTGTCTGCGATTGCTCAACAGTGCAAAGCTCTTTTAAAGGTTCTTTAGGTAAGCGATAATTGTATTATATTATCATGAAATGCTCGAGTCCACTGCATGCACAATCTAACAATACAGAGGTTAAGTTTGACGACGAATACAAGCACAAATACGAAAAGACAAAAGAAATCAAATCAAGCAAATATTTTGAGTCAAAAAAGTTTATCCAAAGACCACTTTTATGAGATATGTTCACTTTAGCATTGCAATATGAACCCTGCATGGAACTAATATTTGAGTATTTTATAGTTTTCCGTCAAATTCTTTTTTGGACTTAACCTCTCTACTAATCTTTATAAATTCATTCTCTATTGCATAAAATACGAAAAAAAACATAACACTTAGTTGAAAAAAATAACCATGCGATGTCCATTCAAATTACAGAAAAATGGCATTCGCATTAACATTTTGTTTTTCACATTTTTCAAGAGTTAAATTTCATAAATGAAATATTGATATCATGTTTGAGATCGGAAAATTTTCTTCAAAAAAATATTCTGTTTCTTTAAATTGTTACTTTTTAGATTCTTATCTGTCATCATTTATATTTGTTTATTTTGCAATCATTTTGCTTTTATGTTTTATTTTTAAATACTATACATTTATTCAATCTTTTCATCGACTGTCTATCTATTTATTTATTTTTCTTATCTTTTTCAATTTCAGTGGCAAGCTTAAATTTTGAAGAAAAAATACTTGAAATGAGACAATCACACTTTTCCAACTATCCATTTTAATTTTTTTGTAATTGCCCAAATTTAGAAACATTAATCTAGCTGCGAAATTTGTCAACATAAATATTTAATTTTGGCAGCCGGGAATGTCTTTTTTCATTTTTTTTATTATTATTTATTACTCTGTATTTATTATAAAATGTTGCTAAAAAATTGAATTCGAAATGAACTGCTATCATTCAACGAAGAGAACCTTTGTCAGGCCATCTGAAAAGAACTGAAGCGCCATTAAAAAAGCACGCAAAATAATTCATCACGTTAGAGAAGATGTTCTAATCACTTGTAGTTTCGAGGTAGCTCTTCTATTCTTTTGCGTCAAATTGATATAATCGTTTATGCATTGATCTTGCAGTTTTCAGTTTAAATCAGCTGCATTACGACAGCTGGATACGAACCAATCACCTATTGTATTCAAGTTTAAATTATTTCGTCTTTGAGGACAGAACAACATTAGCGATAGTGAAAACAGTTTTCAGTTGTAAAAACAATGAAAAAAAATAGATCGAATGGAAGAAAAGGAATTTTTCCAAAGCTTCTTTAAGTCACCCGTAAGTATCATGACACTTGTTTTTAAGTCTGAAAGTAACTGAAGTAAAAGTACCTATAAATAATAGTGTTAAACGGTTAAAGTAATGTGACCTGCGTCAGTGTTTTATTGCAAAATGCGTCGAAGTTTATAAAATGAAGGAGTAAAAATGTACGATAACTAGCGGTTAAACTAGTGTGGACTGCGTCAGTGTTTCTAAGAAAACAATTGTAGTAAAAATGTACGATAACTAGCGGTTAAACTAGTGTGGACTGCGTCAGTGTTTCTAAGAAAACAATTATAATAATAAAAATGTACGATAACTAGCGGTTAAACTAGTGTGGACTGCGTCAGTGTTTCTAAGAAAACAATTGGAGTAAAAATGTACGATAACTAGCGGTTAAACTAGTGTGGACTGCGTCATTTTTTCTAGGAAAACAATTGGAGTAAAATGTGCAATAACTAGCGGTTAAACTAGTGTGGACTGCGTCAGTGTTTCTAAGAGACAAAGAAGTACAAAAAGAAGTAAAAAAGAAAGAAAAAGAAGATCTAGAAGAAAGAGTATAAACTTATAAGAACAAGAAGACTGAAGAGGAAATTACAAGGAAGAACGAGAAGCACTCCAAGAAGAAGAACAACAACAACAACGAGAAGGACTCCAAGAAGAAGAAGAACAACAACAATTAAACGAGAAGGACTCCAAGAACAAGAACAACAACAACAAGGAGAAGGACTCCAAGAAGAAGAACAACAACAACAACGAGAAGGACTCCAAGAAGAAGAACAACAACAACAATAACGAGAAGGACTCCAAGAAGAAGAAGAACAACAACAACAACGAGAAGGACTCCAAGAAGAAGAAGAAGAACTGAGTACAAAAACTGAGACGAAAATTTAAAGAAGAAGATGAACAACAAGAATAAATAAAACAGGTACTGCCTAAAGGCTAAAGGTTTTCTTGATAATTGGCTTCTACCTTTCAAAGTTAATTTGTTCTTTTATATATTGTAGCGAAGTTTCCTTTCAAGCGTAAAACTAGTGCAATATCCGGCAAAATCTCTGCTAAGCTTTATTGAGTGCTTTTTAGAGATATTCAAGAGCTTAAAAGCTTCTTGACAGAGTATTACATGGGTTTGTTTGTGTTTTACAATTTAGATATTTTTAAAATTCTTCAATTTCTTTAGTTTAGAGCAAAATTTAAAGTGCCTTTCAACAATCTTAGAAGCCCTACAAGGAACTTCGGTATTGCTTGGTTTTTTTTTTCAAGCTTTTGGTAGATTTTTTTAAAATTTTATCGAGTGTGCTTAGACTGTGTTGCTGCAAAACAGAGAATTTATTTCGGCCGTCATTTCGAATTCTCCTCCTTTTCTTCCAATCACTGTTCATTTTACCTTTCTACAGTTGTGTGATTTACATGGTTTATATCACAAAAAAAAGAAAAAAAAATACCAAGCTAAGCTAGTTTTAATCTAAGTTTCAAATCTAAGTCTCAAATCTACTGCCAAAGATAAAGAGCAAAAGTTCTCATTACAACAGTAGAAATTCAAAAATGGATTACTTCATTAACGAGGGACTTCGGAATTTAACACCCTAAACCGCGTCACGGACTTTAATGCTTTAATGCTTTTTAATAGTTATATTCCTAAATCAGTAAGACCATACTAGCAGCTATGTACATTGTCAGTTATGTGTATCATTATGGTAGCTAACAAAACATATGTTATTATCAAATGTCGCTTTCAATTAACTTTGAATATTTACATATAAAAGCGCAATATAAATACCGATTATTACTGGGCTACCTGTACCACAGGTACCCAGTCTAAAGTTCGGTTTGTTTTTTTTTTTTTTTTTCCTGTCGCCTCGCGAAATGGCCAAAGTTGCGCAATCGACCACGTGCATTGACCAATCAGATGTATTAGAGGTATATGAAGCAAACTAGTGTTAAAATGAGCCGCCATTATGAACTGCTCGGTAAAGCAGAAATACAGCCATAAAAAAGAAAGTAACAAGACTTATATCGTTAGCTACAACTTCTTTTCGTGAGGAAGGCGTAACAGCTGCAAAAAAACAAAGAGATTGCTAAGTTTTTTCATTGAAAATCACATGTAGGATATTCGTGAAAATCAGTCGGCCGTTCCGATCAAAGACGTACTTGGAGAATTGACCGAATGACATGACAGCGAAAACTATCAACTTTTGGTGTACAAATCAACAAAACAGTTGCTTCATATTCAGCTTGGTTGAAACTTGGTGAGTTTTTCAGGATAATGTCATCGAACATTTTGCTGTTTGTGCTGTTTTGAACAAGTTTGGTGTGACGTACCGCCTGCACTCAAGATTGTTTACTTCGGAACTGCCAAGCTACATTTGTGGTTAAAATACCATTACAGACTGTTTGTTCTCCTCTTGATTATTTTAGATGCACAAAAGATATGGTTAGAAGGACGAAATTAATATTTGTGTGATTGTTTATGTATTTATAATTTCAAAAGCCAAGTTTCGAAGACACAATTACAGAACAATAGCGCCGGCCGGACGATCGTGTTTCCACAGTTGACAGAACGATAAAGCTAAATAATGGAAATATTTCAAGAAGAAGGTTAGAATTACGCACAAAGTTTAATGGAAGATTCTACAATTATTTGTAAGTAAACTATTAAATTTTGTTCTCACTAAGTAGTTGAAATTGTTTGTAAATTCCGTGTTTGTAGAAATCATTGCAAAATAAATTGATTTGTAATTGAACCTTGTTTTTTTTTGTGCTGATCTTCGTACGTTATATTGCCTTTTGTACAAAATAACCTAATATAATGGGGATGGTATAATGTATATAGTAATTTTCCCGAATTTCTGTAATAAATTACGAATTTTTTGGTGCTCGAGAGGGACAAATAGACAAAGTTAAACAAAGCCCACTCATGGAAATGGATGCTTTTGGAAATGATTTTAATTTTGATATTGTAAGAATTTTTAAACGTTTTGCTAAAGTTTGAAGATTGTTATTCAAATAGTGCAATATTCCATATCTAATACTGTATGACACTTCACAAGTGATGTGGAAACAAATGTTGGTTTTTGCATCTTGCTTAAGGGTTATAATTATACCATCAAAATTTAAAATGTCAGTAAAGGTGTCCCATATCTTCAGTGCTCATCTATACAGGTTTTCAAATGTTTCTATAATGACTGTTTTAGGGTTTACTTGGTCATAATGTTGAAAATGCTCATTTTCGAAACCATGATCGAAGTTTTGGTACAAGGAGCTTGTCAGAAATTAGCAGGGGGGGGGGGGGGGGGGGGGATATGGTGAACCTACCAGAGCAGTGGCAGTGAAATTTTTTAACCCTCTCCTTGCAGTTAGGTTAAAATAATGACCCTGGCCTCCATCTTACAGCTTATTTTTTCTTGACCCTCCCATTTTGGTGTCTCAAAAAATTAAGACCCTTACTATGTTTCCACCCCCTCCCCCCTTGCTAATTTCTGACGGAGTCCCTAATTTATATGCTGTATTGTAAAATGTATCATAATTTTTGAGAAAGACATTACACTTGTAACAAAGATGTTTTATCTGGCCTATAGCAACTGACTACCCCAGGTAACCACTGACTACACCAGGTAGCCCAGTAATCCTGGATTCCAGGGTCTAGTTATAATTATTACTAATATTGATATAAATAATAGAATAATATTGAATTTTAAAATCAATATTATGTTGCTAATAAAAATAATATTATGTAATATATACAGTTGTTTATATTTTAAATAATGTTAAATAATGTAATATATAAAAAAAGAATTATCATTTAAAACTTTCTTTTGTTTCATAAAAAGACATCGACGCAGACGTCTCACGCAAGTCATTTCACTAGTCATCTTCTCCAAAGATCTGATTGTTTGAAGACAAGATCTCATATTTGGGTTCAGATCAGTACAATCTCCAATCGATGAAAATGTGGAGCGTTGTTTGGCAAGCGCGTCTCTTTCTTATCTTATGGGCAACTGCCTTAGGTGAGTTTTTGCTTCTTTCAATTTCCTGATCGGATACTAACGTAACAGTTCTGCGCTAGGCTCTTATTTACCTCTGAAGCATATTACGATATAAATAAATACGTGCAAAGTAGGCACCCCGAATAACGTCTAAATAAAGTGAATAAGTGAAAAAAAAATGAATATCAATGGAAAGATGTGTGAATGTTTAATGAACGAATGGATATTACAGAATTAGCAAACAAAATACGAGCAAACGAACATTGTGTTGTTTCATTGTTATTATTTTCATTTTTTTCGTTTTCGTTGTCTTTATTTATTATTGCGTTAACGCTTTGTGTCCGCTTAACAAAATCATCTCAAAAACAATGAAACACTACAAACACATACTCGTTACAACCGATGACATAAAATACAACCAATTAAGAGTGCTATCTAATTAGTTTTTACAAAACGCAAGTTTTTGCGTGTACTTTTCGGTGCTAATTAAAAAAATACATATATTTTGTTTTCTATACTTGAAACGGAATGAAAAACCATATATAAAAAGCTGAATATTTTATAAAAAGGTTATACAAAAATTACAAACTTTGTTTTCGGCCTGGAATCTTTCAAACATAAAGATACAGAGAAAATCACATTTTCCTTTTTTTCTTTCTTTCTTTTCTTTTTTTTTTTTTAATAATCTTTAATGAGGGTGCCTAACTCACTGACGTGGTTTTCAGTAGGGCCCTAAATAAGATTAAATTTAAAAAAATACAACTTAATGCTTAAAAGAAAATATAACTTTTAAAAAGGAAGATAAAAAATAATAATAATAATATATATTAATAATAAATACTACTAAGATATTTCTTAAAACTTGTAGAACTTTTTCTAGATCTAAGTTATAATACTCTTTTAAGGCCATATAAATAAATCTTTGTTTTCCCCAGTTAGCTATAGTACGAGTTCTGGGCATCAGATGAAAATTGTCTTTGGTTCTAGTGTTATATGTATGAAAATAACTATTAATTAGTTTACATTATCTAATAAATTAAAATCAATCTCACTATTTATACATTTGTATACCGTAGTTACTTGACTTTTATCTCGCCTGCCCGCGCGACTACAGTAAATAAAGACGGCAATTCAAAATACTACACTGATTTTATTTTTGACGTTCGCTCATCGTATTTGTGCTTAAAATGAAAATTTCAGCCTGACAGATTCTTAAATTTTAGGTTCTTATACAAACCGGAGGGTTTTTGCTGTAGTTTAGAAATGATCCTAATTCGTATGAACCTGGTACCTGATATTTTTATATTGTTTTTCATTAGTTAACGGTGCCTGTGATTTGAACTGGATCGAGAAGGACGGTTCTTGCATTAGAGTTGTTAACAGTATGATGACTTGGCCAAATGGTCAAGCACACTGCGGCAATATGCACCAAGGTAAGTGATCGATAGTACGCTCTACATTTATTTATTTATTTCTTATCACCACCATAAGTCATTGTCAGGCTTCGTATTATCATTATCACCACCATAAGTCATTGTCAGGCTTCGTATTATCATTATCACCACCATAAGTCATTGTCAGGCTTCGTATTATCATTATCACCACCATAAGTCATTGTCAGGCTTCGTATTATCATTATCACCACCACTGTCATTATCATCATCATCATTATCCTTGCACTGATGGCAGATGGCCTTTCCATCTATTGCCATGTGTTACGGTCTCGAACAAAGCTCAACGCGAAAGATAAGATTTTAGCGTGTTTCCCTGAGTGCATTCATAGCATAAATGACGTCACCTCATACATGGAGTATGCTCATAATTGAACAATATCCACACATTATCAGCTAATTTCTAGAGTTCCAAAACCTCATGCATGTGACCAAAATGGGACAACGGATTGGACTAGATGTTCATGAATTATTAATAAGTTTTTAATAATCTATACAATATTTCTTGTTAATTATAGGCGCACATCTAATCTGGCTCAAAGACCGTACAATTAATTTTCTGCAGGGACTTCCTGACTTTCAGCAAAGAAACGAATATCATGTCGGTGCCACAAATAGCCTTCTTGGTTTCCAGTGGGGAGATGGTACTCTAGTTAGCATTTCTATTGACTTATCGGCCCTTCTTGGCAACAATTATGCGCTAATTAAAGGATGGGAAACCCCATTGAAACTGTACCCAAAAAACGCGCAGCATGACAGTAACATTATCTGCGAATATAGTTCGTCTGCTGATGGTAAGTTAGTCCACGGAGATTCCATTTTAGAACACTTCCTTATATACACACCTATTTCAAAAAACGTTATTGGAGAAGATGCCGATAACTCAATTGAAAGGAATCATGGACCTTTCAAAAACAACGAAAAATAAACAACAATTTATGTATTCTCCTTGTCTGAAATACATTAACCATGTGTCAATTTTCCTGTAGCTCGTTTACTAGGCAACGAATCACAGACACCATATGTTGGAGTAAATTGGCTATGGGTATTTCCCCAAAGCCCCTTTATTACAAAATTAGCAATTTATTTGATTGATTTATATTTCATCAATTCAAATTAACTTTACAATAACTTGGCCCAGTAAAGGTGAGGGCAACAGAAAGCAACAGCATAACACAGGAGGAGAAGGGGGAGGTGGAGGGCGAAAAATATACTCCAGATAACTTGCAATGGCGAATGATTGACCACGAGGGCAAACAACTTGTTTATATACTAGTACCATAGGGTATATCAATACAATTCATAATGGCTAACCCTTACTCGTGTCCCGTATAATGCTGTTACATAACATATGTAATAATTAGCAATATACAACCTCATTACAAGAAGAAACATAAAAATTCTATTTGTAAACAAATATTTCCTATAACCAAATCAATAATGCTGACTTTATATAAAAAGTCCATCAGTGACAGATGGTTTTGGTTTGTGCATGAATTGCAGCAAGATATTTACATAAAGAATTATGAAACTTCTAGATAGATAAATACGATTCCTTTCTGTTTTGCTTTTGCCTTTATTTTTTTCCAGACAACGTTTTTATCGGTGTATATCCACATGGAAAGAATACACTACTTGCACTAGGAAGTCACGTGATCCATCAAGCGGCTTTGTAAAAAGTGTGGAGCTCAAAAAAAAAAAAAAATAAATTAGTAAAACTGCCAAATTTTAGATTCTAACGCAAAAAATGACAATAATATGAATATGGCGAAATACGAAATATTACAATTGAGTCCGTATTAATGTAAAACTCTTTCGTTTCAAATATTATGCAAGTGCAGCGTCTGAACACCATTGTATTGATCCTTCCTAAATACTTAATTTAAAGTGTTTTCTATTGTGGGATCAGATAATATCCATCGCTATATATTTCTTAAGAGAACTGAATGGGAGTTACCAACCAGAGATGCATTTTTTAAAAAAGTTCAATAGCTGCACAAATTAATCACAACGAACGCTTTGATTCTTGGAAAACCATAATGTCAAAAATATACCGACTCGAACACGGGTCAATTTCAGTACCCTAAAAGATACTAAATTTGCTTTTAAGAGTAAACTTCTATCTGGTCACCATAAGAAATTCCAAATTGATGCTTTTTACTCTTAAGCAGAGACACGCTAAGATTTCACGATATTTTTACATGATAATCCCCCCTGTATGGGGCAACGGTCATTCGAACAAGTCACAAGTCATGTTTTATTTTGTTTTACAGGATCGTCTTCGTTGTTGTCATCGTCATCATCATCATCGTCATTATTATCACCATCATCATCAATGCAGCCATCAGCATCGTCCCCATCATCATCATCATCATCATTATCATCACCATCATCATTATCACCATCATCATCACCATCATCATTTTCATCATTGCAGCCAACCCAACTATCGTTATCACCAACATCATCTTCAACATCGTCGCAACTCTCGTCAACTTTACAGGCATCACCATCATCGTCATCATCGTCATCGTCTTCATTAACTCTGTCATCAGCATCAACCCCCAAAATTACATTACTACTGTCATCATCATCATCAGTACAAGTGCCACCACAATCATCATCATCATCATCGTTTTCATCATCATCATCATTACATCATGTGATTCCTTCTTCTTTACCGACTCACCATCGTCCAGTACCGACAAGTCTAGTAACCATTCCTGCTGGCAAAGGACAAGCTTTAGTAAGTGGACTGGAAACAAGCACAAGTATAGATCCTTCCTCAGTCCATCGTTCTTACGTTGTCTCTCTCTCTTTATCAACTTACCAATAAATTTGACAGTCCCAATGTTTGAGAGGGCAACACGTACGAGCAGGGGAATGATAAAGAGCGAGTGTTGTACACTTGTTGATGTTCAACAAAAAATCATGATAATAATGTCATTACTTCAATAATTATCTATAAAGCACATCATTTATACCAGTTACAAATCAGGGCCTTTGATGTAAGGTTTTTTGATGTTCTGACCAACCACTAATCTTCTTAAATGTTCAGGTTTCTGGGTATATAGATGACTTATCAAAGTTGAACATAACGGATACTTCTTCGCTAGAGGTATAGTAATATATATCTCAGTCCATCTGATCTTTTTTTCTCCTTCTTCTTCGTACGCCTGCTCATACCTTCTTCTTCGTCATCATGTCGTCTTAAACTACTTCTTCTACATCTTTTTCTTCTTCTTTTCCTCTTTTTCTCTTTCTTCTTTATTTTTTTCCTTTGTCCTCTTTATTCTTCTCTTTGTACTCTTTCTTCCTTTCTTCGTCGTTTTCGAATTTCGGTCCCAATTCTCACCGTCATCTTGGCATTTTTATTTTTTAGCTTTTCGTTAGCTGTTGTCGTCTTCGTTTTCATCTTTTTCCGGCCCTCTTTGTTCTCGTCATTCCCCTTCCCTTCATATTGCTGGATATATTTTAGGAAACCGTCTTTTTTGTAGGCGTCCATCAACTTGACCCAAACATTGCTAGAAATGATGGAGAAGATCACCAGTTTGGATCAGAACCCTTTGTTTGTCAGTAAAAAACTGGAAGAGTTTGCTCTTCGATTTGCTGGATATCATCTGAATAACACAGAGATAATGAAAACTACAAAAAACATGGGTAAGAAAAAAATGTTTTCATGTTTTTATAGTGCGATGTTGTGTGATCGTGATGCGATCTGAACTGATCGGTATGTTGTGGTAGTTGCGCAAAAAGAAGTGATGCGCTACGAGGCAATGGATTGCGACCAAAGAATTGCATATCAATCTCACTGATAACTACGCTTTAATTTCTTGTGTATTTTATTTGTTTTCATTTCAGTTGTAATGGTATCAAATTTAAGGAATACATCTCAAGACTTTGTGTTCATTGTACCTGAAGAGCGAACAAGCAAACAACCAACAAAAGTCGTCATACCGTCTGAAGACATGAGTGGAAAAGGTGAAAATAGGTCTGCGGTGAACATGTTGATGATTATGATGATGACGATGATGATGATGGTGATAATGAAGGTGGGGGTAATGGTAATAGTGATAATGACAATGATATTACGATGATGGTGGTACTGATGATGGTGATAATGATGATGATTCTGATAATGATGATGGTGTTGATGACAATGGTGATGTTGATGATGATGATGATGATGATGATAATGATGATGATGATGATGATGTTGATAATGATGATGGTGAAATGCTGATGTTGATAATAATGATGGTGATGACAATGATGATGATGATAGTAGAGTAGTTTTCAAAAACTCGTGTTTCAATTAAAACCTGACTAGACTAGCTACATAGTTTCAAAAACACTACCAATGTACTTCAACTCATTACACTTTATCAACAGCCTATGGAAACCAATTTAATTATCAATAAAAACACTGATATTGATGTTCATATTGGTTTCTTCATACCGTGTTGATTGGTTTACAGATACCTCCATTGTGGTTCTCTACTTCAACAATCTCCGTTCCCTAATGCAAAAATACAAACCTCATGCAAGGTATATCATTTATTTCCAGTTACACTGAACAGTGTTTTTCTCATTATTTTTTTATTTGTCTACAGTGAAACCCCTCGATCTAAACCGGACCCTCAATATACCATACTTCTCTTTAAACGGAACGATTTTTTAGACTCGATTTTAACTTTTTCCTATGTATGTCTTATAAAATTACCTCAGTGAACCAGACTGATCCACATGAAACAGGACATTTACTTTGGTCCAGTACAGTCCAGAATAGAGGAGTTCCAATGCATCTATTTATTTGCTTTTAGCTGTAGATTTCCCATTGTCAGATTAAGTTTGTTCCATTTCTCCTTCCTTTTTCCAGGAAAACGATTCAAAGCAATGTACTAGTGGTTGGCATGATACCTGGTAAACAACCGCTAGACAAAAATGTGACATTGGGTTTCAAAGTAAGTAGTCACCAAGATAACTTAACGGTCGTCGATCACTGTTGGAAGGGTTACTGTGATTGGATAAAACGACAAAAACAAAGAAAGCGTGGATTACTGCGAACAATATGTATTGTTCGACACATGAATTACCTTTTGGGGTTTTTACCAGTCATTGTTATTTTGTCCAATCACAAGCATCCTTCTAGTGGTTTGCCATAACTTTATTATACGATTACTAAAAAAGGGGGTTTTCCCAGAGTTGGTTGGGGATTTTCCCTTATATTTATTACCAAGTTGATCTTAATATTCATTTCATCTTAATATGATAGGTGAAACAATCTAGAAATGATTCCGATCAATGCAGTTTTTGGAACTTTACATCACGGTAAGACCATCTTATCATTATTTCAGAAATGTAAAGACAATAAGCCATGTGGGTTGGCTCATGAAAAATGTAGATTGAGCATGAGCAGTAGATTATTTGTGAGCATTGAAATAGCCGTTAGGCCTCAATAGTGGAAGGTGCGCAATGGCCTCTTAACCACAAAAACAAGAAAATATATATCAATTAAAATAAAACAACGACTTTTAGTTGCACTGGCGAACACCCCCCCCCCCCCCCCCCCATAATACATACATGATATTTAACGTCTCTCTATTTATGTACCATGTATTTACACATACCCGCTGGAAATCAGCGTTTTGACTCTATTTGTAATTGTTCTGTCGGGCCAGTGTGTCTGAATAAATGTATACCATACCATACCATACGATATCATACCACCGTTTTTGTGGTTAAAAAGCTATAGCGGTTTTTTCACTATAGAGTGCTAAAGACTATTATTTCACGGTTCACATATCTCTTCACATCTACATTTATCATTATTTCAGCGAGAGGTACTCACCTTAAAATTGTGCAACAATTGCTGCTATTGATGATTGAACGTTAATTATTTTATCTTCAGAGAGCCAGGATGGTCAGGCGATGGGTGTACCG
Source organism: Diadumene lineata (assembly GCA_918843875.1). Classification (NCBI taxonomy): domain Eukaryota; kingdom Metazoa; phylum Cnidaria; class Anthozoa; order Actiniaria; family Diadumenidae; genus Diadumene; species Diadumene lineata. The sequence continues at coordinate 1,359,306 of OU974076.1, read as the reverse complement.
TAGCTATGGCAACTAATCAATACGTAGAATGCTCGTGTAACCACCTTACTCACTTTGCTGTTTTGATGCAAATAGATGATGACGATAAGGTAGATGCCACCATCGTCATCATTATCATCATCATCACTTATCATCATTATCACCATCAACATCATCATCATCATCAATATTATCATCATCATTATAATCATCATCAATATTATCATCATCATCATTATAATCATCATCAATATCATCATCATCATTGTCATCATTATCATCACTTATCATTATCGCCACCAACTTCATCATCAATATCATCATCATCATCATTTTAATCATCATCAATATTATCTTCATCATTATTATCATTATCATTATCCTTATTCATTGTTCTTATATCTCAAGGTATAATATGATTTCTAGTTGCCTACAGATCACGACTTTGCCTTGACCATCCTAACCTACATTGGTCTTACCCTGTCCATACTCGGTTGCATTTTGACGTTTTTTACCTACTGGGCATTAACGTAAGTATAGCGTCCCTTGTCTTTTCATTCTCATTCTGGTTTTCATTTCATGCATTGAGCTACTGAATATGATCTGTTATCTGGAATCTAATACATTATACTTTTTCTTGATGCAGTGATGTTAGGTCTGAGCAAACACAGATACGGATGAACCTCGTAGCGTTCCTTGCTATAGCACACGCGCTGTTCTTGATGAACTCATTGGCTCAAGAATATATGGTAAGGCTTTTAACTGAAGAACCAGTTATGATTGCGAGACATTTGACAACCCCCGGGGGGACTCCAGTGGTAAACGATTGGGGGTTCTAGTCGTATCTTGAAAACTCTTTTAGGGTTTAAAATATAAAATTTTTAGGGGTTGAAGAGCACTGAAACTCATGTTTTTGGCCGTATCTTTTTGAGATGAAAAATTTGAAAAACCACGCCCTTTTGAAAAACGTCCGATCGTTTATCCCCGGAGTCCCCCCTCGGGGCGACAACGTCCTACAAAGAGCGTAAAACAAAACATTAATTACGATAAAAAGCTATAGATTTTTACAATTAACTCGCATCTACGCGTGTTTTAGTTTTCCTGTGTAGCAGTGGCAGTTCTAACACAGTTTCTATACACCGCTGCCCTGTGTTGGATGTGTGCCGAGGGAATTCTCTTATATCAACATATTGTGAAGGTCTTCAACACAGATCTTAACATGAAGTATGTTTACTGCTTTGCTTGGGGTATGTATCATTATCTAAAGTATAAGAATTAGTTATGCACTAACTAAGAATTCATCGAGGCATAACCACAGCACCACAAAGGAATTGAAAATAAAGGCTGTCTTTGGTTATGCCTGAATTCTTTGTAGCTAAATCTTATCTGGCATTAAATAGTTTAAAATGTTTTATGCATATGTGGCGTGCACTCTTCTTCATTACTCGTGGGATCGTTGAAGGTTCATGTTTAAATAATCGATACATGACGTGGTGCCACACAGGGAACAGTACATGGTCCACGCAGACAGGTGAAGGATGAACGAATTTTAATATTTAAAGTGGAAACCTAGATCACAAAAGTGACTTTCACAAGGGTATTAACAATCGTATCAGGATGACTTGCAAGTCGGCTAAGATCAGGTGGACAGCTAATCATTCCACATGAATTTGTTCTTGTGTGGAATAAAGTTGGTCTCCAATATAGCAATGATGTATTTGATTCACATTCTCCTAGGTATCCCGACACTACTCATTGTTTGTTCTCTGAGTATCGCAGGGAATGACAGCACTGGTCTAAGTAGTCTTGTTAATGACAACTTGTAAGTATCGCAGAGAAAAACGTTTTAATTTCATCTCACCATGCAGTGCAAATTTAGTGAGAAAAACCGGAAATTGTTCTAGAATCCGTCCCATATCATGAAAACAGGTAGAACAGTCATAAAATGCACATAATATTATGTACTACACATTTACATATGTTATACCCAAAAACCAGGCCATTGATAGATGAATTTCTCCAAACACTCATATATTGATGATGTTAAAACTGCGTACTTGCACGGCTCTAGCTGTTTTGAATCACAAAAATAATGTTATGTTTTTACGCAGTTGCTGGCTGTCAGTCAAGAATAACTTGATTTGGATATTCATTGTGCCAGTCTTTGGTCTTATATTGGTAAGTTTAAGAATACAGAAACAAATGGGCAGACATAGCGACAGACAGATGCAAAGACAGACAGACAGACAGACAGAAAGAAAGAAAAGCAGACAGACAGACAGAAAGGCAGGCAGGCAGGCAGACAGACAGACAGAAAGAAAGAAAAGCAGACAGACAGACAGAAAGAAAGAAAAGCAGACAGACAGACAGAAAGGCAGGTAGACAGACAAACAGAAATACAGACAGACAGAAAGAAAAGCAGACAGTGGTACATATTCGAGAGGTGGAAGGGTAAATGTAAGAACATTTCCCAAACCCCGCGAAGACTAATATTAATTTGTGGCACACCATTCATTTTATGTTTGTTAGTTTAACCTTGTAATACTTGGGATGGTGGTAAAGGAGCTCAGCCGCATCAACAGACCAAACTGTGAATCAACGCTGTACTCAGTCAAGTAAGGAATATTAATCAATCAATCAATTAACAATTATTCATTCAATCAATCAATCAATCAATCAATCAATCAGTCATTCAATCAATCAATCAATCAATCAATCAATCAATCAACCAACCAATCAACCAATCAATCAATCAATCAATCAATCAATCATTCAATTAATCAATCAACCAATCAATCAATCAATCAATTAATCATCTTTATTCTAGTGTCTAGTGTCAATATATTTAGTCTTAGTGGGGACTTATATATTGGGGTCAATAATACAATAATTAATAATATTGCAGGTGTTATATATCTTACACTGATTTCAAATTTGAACAAAAATCCTGTTCATTTTATGTTGGTACTTCTTTCACATCAAATAACTTTCTCCGTAGACAACTTGATTTCTTTTCATCGTTCAGTGTTAATTCGCTGCTACAGCTAAACTGATTTTTACGAGCTAAGAACACTCAAGGAAATTCCTCTTTCGCTCCTGTTTTCCCTGTTCTCGTGCGATAGAAACCGTGATGCACGCATATTATGGATGCTACAACTAGGCTAATATCTCGAACTCGGCTGACGATGCATTCCTTTTTTGTCAATACTCATTTTTATGCGAAAGTTCAATTCAAAATGTACGAAAGCATGCCTTTGAACTTAACACTTCTACTGTGCGTCGACCGAATAATTCCGATTGTAAAATGCAATGTTTATTAACAATACACTGACTATATTTCAGAACAAATGTCAAAGCGTTTGCCCTTTTGGCGCCATTACTGGGAATCACGTGGATAACAGGTTTGCTGTGCATTCTGGGAGCTGGTCTGGTTGGTGCCTATATATTTACAATACTTAACTCGACACAGGTGCGTGATTATATATACTATTTCACTGTAAGAGTAACGAATCTGTATCAGATAGCAGTGTACCTTTTGGAATTGAGAATAATTATAATGTACGAAGCGTAGGTGGTATTGAAATTTCTTTTTTAATTTCATTTGGTAGGGTTTGTTCATCTTCATATTCTATTGTATTAGAAGTTCAGAGGTGAGTGACCTTTAAGGTCGGTACACACTAAGTGACAAAACGCAGCGACTTGTCCCCTCGACATGTCGCCTTAGTGTGCACTTGTTCAAAAATCCAACCGGTTGGATTTCATGCGGCAATTCGCAGCTACAGAATTCTGTCACGGCGACAACAATTTCTGACAAAAATACGTAGTACACACGGGGTGAAATTGTCGCTGCGACCTGTCGCCTAGTGTGTACTGACCTTTACTGAATTTGCATGAATTAATATATATATGAACAAACGAACAAACGAATGAATGAATAAATGAATGAGTGAGTAAATGAGTGAGTGAATCACCGGTATGATAGATGTTTGGGTGAATGCTCCAAAGAAAAAAATGAATGATAGAATGGACGAATGAATAATTAAATGAACGAACGAGCGGAAACGAAAATATGAATGACAGAATCTTACCAACTATATAATGGTCTACCTAGATTCGACTGAAGGTCCAACGTAGGATCAAAGTCATGGACGAGAGCACCCCTCCGGTCAAGAAAATATCATCTGGTCCTCCGGTGAAACTTCTCCATGTTCAATACAAACCGCACTCTCAAGACGCAACTCAAGATCCAGATCATCTAGTTCTCTCTGACTTCGATAAAACAGGGTTCAACGATACTGCAACTAAAGACACTCGCTTGTCGCAACACTGACTTGATTTGAGCTTTACCGCATATATTCGTGTTCCAGTGGGTAATGACACTGATGTTGGGGACTCAGTGGAGCATATAAAGGCGGTTCACCTTTATTTCTCAAGAGGATTTAACACAGAATTAAACCGAATTGTTTCAATGGAAATAATGTCCTTCTTTGCTGGCAGAGAAAACTAGCCTTTTGTCATCATTGGAAAGAAGGTCTGGACTTCATCTGTTGAAGGTTTATGGAAAAAAAGCTATGAATAATAAACTTTATTAGACATAGTAAAATCTTGCAGTTTAAAACTGATTGACAAAGATGCTGTACATGAAATGTAAAGCCATTTAACGAACCATGCACAATGGTTTCCTTTATGGAAAAGGTTTATAAAACTCTACAAACAGCTGAGAATGCAGAGCTGCAGAGTTTCAACTTGCAGCATGCTGTCCTTTATTGATATTGTTGTCTTTTTGTATATATTTACGTTTGTCGATCTCCGTCGCTATTGTCAATATTAATTATAGTTAATAAACTTGTAGAACTCTTGCATCCAAACATTTATGTAACAATTGCATGGGCCCTTCAACTTCTCTGGGTTATTGTAAAACGGCACCTGATACATTTCGCTTCCCCGGAATTCAAAAAGGGACTGGAGACGAATTTCGAAATAATCATCTAATAAAAAGAAACCACTGAATCTCACCACATGAAAGATCACACTAAAATTACCAAGTTTAACAAGTTTCAGAAAGTTTAGATAAATACTGACTGATTTGTAGGTTTTAAAGAAATCTTCAAAATTAAAGAGAATGTATGGTTTTGGGGGACAATTTGGGGACGCTGTCTTCAAACGCCATACATTCTTTGTTATGTTTGCGACTTTTAAAAAAATTGCCACTCAGTACATATTCATCCATACACGCTGAAACTAGATATTGCTAAAAATGGTACGTTCTTTCTTGTTTGGGGGTTGATATCTAATTTGAGTAAAATTTTAAGTTAGTTCTGGGTCAGCTGTAAGAAGCCTTTTCTTTTTTCATTATTATTTCACTTTCGTACGAACCAACCATTTACACAAGTCTTGTACAGTTTTTAATTCACTTAATAATATCATAAATAAATGTACCATTATGCAACAGCACGTAAAATCACATTGAAACCACATAAAACAGTTATTCATTAAATGTTCAATTAATTTTTTCACATTTTTTACATGAACAGTTTGTGCTCGAGGTTTAGGAAATCTGTCGTATTGTATAGAATTGACAGTTTCTATCCTCTGGATAAGGATTTAACTGAGGCCGGTTGGATGAAGCCAGGATAGCGCTATCCAGTGGATAAATCCCTATCCACCGGATAAATCCCTATCCAGTGGATAAATCTCTGTCCACCTGATAAATCACTATCCACCGGATAAAATCTAAAGAAATCCTAAGGGGTGGATAACTTTATCCAGTGGATAACTTTATTCAGGCTTTGTGCAACCGACTCCACATGAATAGAGTTATTATGGCTTTCAGTGCACAGTTGTTTCAAATTGTTTGCCAAACAGCCCAATGTTTAGATGTGTTAAAATCACTCTTGGATTTCACTGCAAAAAATGTATATTTTTTTACAGGTGATTGTAACTATAATACTTAAGGAGACACAAACCTGCTAAGAACTGCACACTATGTTGATTGTGGTCATATAAACACAATTTGAACTTCAAGTAAATTGTAGTACATAGGTTTCATGTTGATACAATCTTTGTTTCCACTACGTAAATGTAATTTTTACGTAGTGGAAACAAAGATTGAATTAATTAGAATTTGAACTATTATGATAATATAATTTGTTATTTCTGTCGTTAAATGTCCTGTGTCATGCCAGCTTTGTGTGTGGGAGAGTTTGGTGGAGTGACTTCAGCAACCACTGGACTTGCTATTATACCTGTGATGTATGCTTGCTGCACCTAAAAGGATACAAAATTACATAAATAATCCAGCATTTAATTCCACTATCATATAAATGAAAAGAATGATGGTCCTGCTACTGTGGGCAACAATGTAACTGATGTTGTTAGAGATGCAATGACAATGATCAAAATGACAATGAGAACAGCAATTATTAAGATGATTATGATGGTGACATTGATGATCATGGTGATGATGATGATGATTACCTCATTGATAAAACTAGATATTGCTTCAAAGTAACCAAGGCATTGCCAGGTATCATTGTGACTACCACCATCAAATGTCTCGAGTCTCTTTAGAGAGGATCCAGATGTCTAAAGATAAACAAAACAAGTCTGTGTTGTTAGAGATGATATCAAAAGAGAAGTCAAGGGAGGGGAACAAAGAGCAGAGGAGAGAAGAGCAGAAAGTAGAGGAGAGCAGAGCAGAGCAGAGCAGGGAAGGGAAGGGAAGGGAAGGGAAGTGAAGGGAAGGGAAGGGAAGGGAAGGGAAGGGAAGGGAAGGGAAGGGAAGGGAAGGGAAGGGAAGGGAAGGGAAGGGAAGGGAAGGGAAGGGAAGGGAAGAGAAGAGAAGAGAAGAGAAGAGAAGAGAAGAGAAGAGAAGAGAAGAGAAGAGAAGAGAATCAATACCTGGTACAGTTGTTTCATCATTCTTGGTGGAATCAGTTGATCTGCTGAGCCAGAGAGGAATAATGTTGGAGCTCTGGTACTGTCAATCTTGGCAAGAGAATCAAACTACAAGAACATACATTTAAATCATCAAACTTGCATTACAAACAAATGAAAAAGACAAATTATAAACTAAAAAAAATCACCTATTCATAGACTTTATTGAACATTAGAGCTTATGCATATCCAGAACCCACCTTATTTCTGAAACAAAAGTAAGGTAATCGATGCAGCCCACTGAGCAATTCTTTAGCCATAGCTGGAATACTTGTGAAAGTATTTTCCACAATAACTGCAAATGCTTTGTTTGCATAGAGTGGTTGGGAAGCCAAGTCAATAGCGACAGCTCCACCAAGCGAGCGTCCAAATATAATAATCTGATTGGTATCTATGTCAGGTCTATTTAGAAGATGATCCATGGCTGCTTGAGCATCTAACATAAAACCTGGTGAATAAGATGAGGTAGTTTTTATCTTATAGACACAATTAAATTAGCTTGGAGTTATAATTATTCAGTATTTACGTAACTATTGTTGATATTATCATCCTCATCACTATCACCAATATTCATCAATGTCATTGGTATCATCATCGTCATGACAACCATTATTATGAAACATCTACACAGTTTTAACTAATATGTATGTGATGCACAGTTTGTCTAGTAGAGCAAACACAGGAAAACCATGAAATGCAAATAAACTAAATACTAACAAAGAATAGCTATTTACTCAATAACTATTTCAGTGAAACTCAACCAGAACACTACTATTTCTTTTGTCTGGGTATTGTGTTCTGACTGAGTGCTGGTGACAAATAGTTACTAAACTATTTGTTAGTATTTAGTTTGTTTTTATTTCATGGTTTTCCTGCATTTGCTCTAGCTAGTGAACATTAGACTGGGCTATATAGTTGTGAACAAGCTGGACTGTAAGTATTAAAGGTCGAGTACCTCCACAATCTAAACTGGCTGGGAAAGATGGGGTACCGATCATGGATGATTTTTTGTTACTTTCATGGATCACAGCATTAAAGAAAAGCACTCCACGAATCAACTTTCACACTTGGAATCCCTGCATATATATATATACATATATATATATTTTGCTTATCACCAATCACGGCATAAATATGGGTCAAATCATGGATCACGGAAAAAACCTTCCCATCCTGTCTAAATGGAAGTCACTTTCAATCAGCAGGAATAAAAAACAATCCATGAACTTACCGTATTCACTAGGGGATCCCTCACTCTTGCCATAGCCCCTGTACTCAGCAAGCATTACATTGCAGCAGCAATGGGCATGCAACGCCTTTGCATTCAATAGTCTATGTCCAACATTACCAGCATTACCGTGGAAAAATAATATCGTAGGAACCTGAGGTTGAAATCTTGGAGGTTGTTTAATAAAAACAGCATTTATTCTGATGCCATCTTGAGTTCTAATGTAAAGATTTTCGTAAGGTAAGCCCAGAACTCTAGCATTTTGTACAAAAACTCTTGATGATAAGGGCTGCTCGGGAAAATATAAAAACGAGTCTTGATAGTGATACAAAGCTCCTAAAACAGCAGCTGTAAGTAGAAGAAAGATTACTACACCACCGTAAAGCCAGTAAAGGAGTAGTAAGGTCAGCATTGCAGCGCTACAAAATCTCCAAAAACGCAGAACGATGAATAGAACGAGACGACCTATAGTTTCGATCGTTTTGAAGCCCGTTCTCTCCATATTTGAGGCCAAATTTGGATCTTCCTCACTCCCCATGCTTGTAATTATCTTACTCGGTACCCTATATCAAGATAGGGTCAAATCGTAAAGACAAATTCAAGTTTTCAGGAATCTTCATTTTTTTGTTTTCATTCTTTCAAAATGGCGTTTTCCTTCAACTGAACATGAAAACATTTTGTACAGCGGATGGAATAGCAGCCGCGCCTTAATGATTTGGCGTGGTGACTCGGCTTTTCCTTGGCAACCGACTCAAAACAACTTTTTCACTTAGAAAAATTTCACAATTTGAGTAGATTTTGTCTTCATTTTAACGCTTAAAAATGAGTTCTCACGACGAAGAAGAAGACGAAGGTCCTTCTGTGGATTCTTTAGTAGCCGAAGAGCGTATTGCTGCTCGGAGACTTCGTATTCAACGGCGTTTAGAGGCGGCAAGAAGGTAACTCGACTTCAAACCTTTGCGTGATGATACGAAATCTAATTTTACTTTGTAGTGTAGCTTGATTTCGAACTAAAAGCATGATTAAATAGTTTATTAATGAATTATTCTTTGAATAGGCAAGCTAGCGGCGAAGATACAAGTCAGAAAAAGCCTGTAGACTCAGAGAAAGATGCTTTGAAAAGTAGAAAACAAATGGAAGAAAGCAGACAAGTAAGTTTGTTATTTTCATTTTTTAGATTGAAGGATCATCAAATTTGACTGACATTTTGTGTGAATGTTGTTTTTGTAGAGACTTCTGAAGCTCAAGACAGATGGTACAGAACTTGTTACTAATGTATCTGTGGCGGCAGACGCCAGGGAAGCTATACGAAGGCTCGAGGAAGAAGAAGCAAACAGGCAAAGGTATTTTTACATTTCAAAGCATGTTTTGATTGATTTTGTACTGTCATCAACTGAATGATTTTTGTTCAAAAGAATTCTAATTTGCATGATAAGAATCGTTACCATTTTTGATGTAATCGTTGTTATAATAAGCAATCCTAATCTTGATTGTCTTTTTTTGTTTTGTTTTTGTTTTTCAAGTATCAATATCATGCAGTCACACCATATTAATCATCACAAAATATCTAGCTAATGTCCTCTTCCAAAACATATATATGTGACTCCCCTCCGTTTCTTAATTAAGGTTAATTTTCACTTGTGAAGTTATAAGATATAAAACTCTTTTGCTAGTGTGAAAAATTAGCAAATAGAGACAGAAGTTGAGAGGGAGGATGACATTAGCAAAAGAAAACCTTCCATTCTGCTTCTGTGATTCCATCATTTGAGAGACGTGGTGGCCTAGTGGTTAGGGCATTGGACTTCGGGTCCACTAGTCCGGGTTCGATTCCCAGAATGGGCGATCATGTTGTGTCCTTAGACAAGATACTTAACTCACTCAGTGCTTTGTCTTCTCGGATAAGGACGTAAAGCCGGAGGTCCCATCTGCGTTCACTCTGACTATGTTACAAGGTGGACGTAAAAGAACCGCTGAGGACGTAAACAAATCTCTGGCAGTGACCACCCTCAGTGTCTGTCTATGCAACTAGCATTGAGGCAGCAACTTGGCACGAATATTCGAATAAAGGTTACTAGTCAATGAGACCTCTCACTAAAATACAGCTAGCAACCCAATGGACTTTGCCAAGTGCTGGAACCAGGCTTAAAGGCTTAGTGAAAATTGGTCTTTAGGACACTAAGTCACAAAACAAGGGGTGTTGGTAACGCTTTTAGAAAAAAAGTGTTTATTGCAATATCCAAATAATTAAACATGGAAAAAGGGCATTTTTTCTGAGATTAAAAAAAACCTCTTTCTTCCACGTTTAGTTATTTGGATATTGTAAAATCAGATAAATAAACACCCTTTTTTTCAGTGTGTTTTTTTTTGTGATGATCACAGTCATTGTGATTATTATAATTACAATCAATGTTTTCATGTTATTGCTGTGTGTTTGTAGAAATGAGAAACTAGAAGCAGAAGCTAAGTCAGCTGCTGAGAAGTTTGAGGAGGTCACAAAAAAGTGGGAATATGCCTTGTCCAAAGAAATACCACAAGATCTACACTCTGTAAGAACAATATTCTATCATTACATAATTGAGTTGGACATTAGGGTTTGCGTTGTTGTCCTTATTTTAGTGCAGTGTTGTGGTGAACGAGGCTCAAAAACTGTGGTGTTACAGTGATGCAAAACCTTGCGATGTGTGGTATTTAAGTTATTTATAAGTGTGGTGTACTGTGAAGTGAAAAAGTTTTGCATAGTTGCGATTTTAGATTCAACAAAAATGTTGCTTTTCACTTGACTCATGAAAAAATGCAATGACAGTGTTTTGTTTAATTTTTCCCATCATTCATTTTTTGCAGTGTTGCGGTGTTCGAGACCCCCCAATGTCCCCCTCATAATTGTAATCATTGTATTGTAATGATAGCAACAGAACATGGCAATGCTGGTCACAAAATCATAACATTAAGTTATCAACAATAATTGTTTATCCTACAGTCATGGACTGTATACAAAATACTAAATCTACTATAAAATTATAAATAGTGAACATTTCCTTTTGTTGACTAGATGTTGGTAGAGCAGAAGACAGCTTGTGATGCCATGATAGAAGAAAAGGACAAACTCATCAATGACTTCCAGCAGGTAAAAGATATGATACTGGAATAGCAGTGCAATGGAAATATGGTTAGGGACTTGGTACTACCGCCATAATTTGTGTAGGGGGTGAGCTCTTGGGTCCTGATCAAGATCACCCTAAAGTACAAACACCTCATCATCCCCCCCCCCTCCCACTTTCTCCAAGAAAAAATAAATAAATAAATTACCCTTTCCCAGACATCTGTTGATTTTTGTTGTTGTTTTTTTAGGAGCTCAAAGGAAAAGACGATCAATATGTGAAGTTCCTTAAGAGAGCTGTAAGTACCATCCATTAGTTCAAAGCATTTTTTTTTAATGAAGAAGTAAAATGTGATTTTGAATTGTTTCAGGCTGAAGATATTGATCTAATTATCGAAAGAGAAGAAGAACAAATCAAACAGCTGACAAAAGCTTACAGAGAAGAATTAACACAGATAGAGGTTTGTTGACATTAACCATGGACAAAATGTATTTGAAAGAGAAATGATTTTTATGCATCCCTGATTGTCATTCTTTATATATTTCCTCCCAATCTTCATCCTTTCCTTTCTTCACTTATTCATTCATTCATTATTCATTCATTTGTCAATTCATTCATGCATTGATTCTATCTATTTAAGTAGGCTATTTTTTGGAAAAACTCCCATATTTACTGTTAGAGCCTCCATACTCATTTAGCATATTTTTCAAAGAATGACATTGAACCATTTTTATACCTACAATCAATTCAAAAATATAGTAAACTGAGCAACCAATATGAACAATTCATTTATTTGAGTATCTATTCATCCATTCAATGAATTAGTTGGGGTTAGGGTTTGTAATTGTGACTTGGTTATTGTTGTAACTTGTTGATATGTGTATTTTTGTAATGTATGATAATGCACAGCAAATCCATTTAACTAAACTAATTATGTCATAATACAGAAAGCATTTGTGACAGAGAGAGGAGATCTTCTTGGCAACAACAAGAAAAAATGGGAAGCATCCATGCAACAGAGAAGTGACAAAGAGAACGAGTACATAGATGCACGGAGGAAGAGAGTAGAGGACTTTGAGAATCAGCTACAGACACTACGAATACAAGATGCAGAGGAATACAACATGGTGAAGATTAAATTGGAAACTGATGTACAGGTTTGTGTATAAATATCTCTCTAGAATTATTATTTTGTTATACTAGTAGTTGTTTTTGTTGCTCTTAAAAACAACAAATTAATCGTTATTTAAATGTCTGGCAATCATAATCATATGCAACCGTAATAATAAAATAATAATCATGATATTAATATTGAATAATAATATAATCTATTGAAACAACCGCCAATCACTCTCTAGTTCGCACATAAATGGCAAATGTTATGTCAACTTAAGTATCCTTACAGTCATTCTCGAATGAGTGTGAAACAGTATTGCTATAATACGGCTACAATACAGTAGATAAATTTGAATGTTTTTTTTAGAAATTGTGGCTACGATACGATACAGCACTGTTTCCCACTCATATGAAAACAACTCTGCATTTAATTCTTGATTGTTTACATGATCCATTGCTGACAAAATTGATTTTCACTTTTGTAGATATTAGAACAACAGCTACAGCAAATGAAGGCCACATATCAACTCAATCAGGAAAAACTGGAATATAACTTCCAGGTATAATAATGATAATATAATAACATTAATGAACTTTTTTATAGTCTAGCTAGGTTATTTAGCATTTCTACTAATTGTGGAGACTTTCTCTCACATTCACTGTCCATGCATGCAACAATACAAAACATTAATAACACATGTAATGTAATGTAGTGTTTATATATGAACCATTTTACCTAATGTCTCATTGTGCTTTACAATCTCTAATATTTATAGTATGTAATGTAATGTATATGTAATATGTTTATATGACATATTTCACCTAATGTCTCCATGTGCTTTACAATCTCTAATATGTAATGTAATGTACATGTAATATAGTGCTTATATGACGTAATTCACCTAATTAATGTCTCAATGCGCTTTACAATCTCTAATATTCATAGTATGTAATCCGGTTTTACAAGATATTGTACCATTTAAAACTTTTCTTGACCATTTAAATCTGCGCCTTTGAAAAAGGTAGACTCTTCATCCAAGAGAATATTAAATTGGTGTTACAAACACATTGTTTACTCTTCTTTTGCTGTTAAAATATCAGGTTCTCAAGAAGCGAGATGAAGAAAACACCATCACTAAATCACAGCAAAAAAGAAAAATCACAAGGTAGAACTCTCAATTTCTAATATAAATTAATTTGTTTCTCTCCTGCCAGCTGTTCTGAGTACCATCACAAAGCTGGTCCCTTAATTCCCTCTGATGCAAGAAAATAATTTTTAGATGTTCTCTTCTTCAATTATTATATGTACTAATAATATAATTTTGAAATTTTTTTCCCCTTTAAGATTGCAAGATGTACTCAATAACCTGAAGCAAAAGTTATCCAAACAGGAACGGCAATATAGGTAAGTTAATGCAGTTTGTTAAATTCCTTATATGGACAATCAATCAATCAATCAATCAATCAATCAATCAACTAATCAATCAATCAACTAATCAATCGATCAATCAATCTATCAATCATTCAATCAACCAATCAATCAATCATTTAATCAACTGTACAATCAGTTAATCAGTCAGTCAAGAAAGCAATGAGACACAATCAATCAATCTATCAGTCTATGCCTATAAATTACTTATTAATCAATCAATCAATTAGTGAAACAATCTTGAATCAATCACCCAATCAATTAATCAGTCCATCATCCAATCAATCAATCAATATCTCTATTCAGTTGTTAAAATATTTTCAGAGAGGAAAACCAAGCCCTGACTGATGATTACAAGCGCATAACAGAACAGTTTAGAGAATTACAGAAGAAATACAGGTAAGCAATTACAAATAAAGAAGCACATGATTTCTTTGCCGATTGAAACATACAACCTTGTAAGAATATGATTCTTACATTTGCAGCTCTGGCAAATGAGAAAACATCAGAAAACATATTTTTTGAGAAAAAGAACAGACTGAACTAGAGTGGTTCTTTTTACTGAGAAAGAGTTTCAATTATTACAATAAGTGCTCTATGACCCATGTTAATTGATACAATATATAGATGTTATGATATTTCTAACAATTTTGTGCATCCCTTGTTTTCAAGTCAGGAATAATGTTGGTGTCAATATTGACTTGGATTACTGCATGTGTTGTAGGCATTTTCAAGCAACAGATCAAAAGAAATTTGAGGATATATGGGCAATGAATGAAGAACAGGTCCGAGATCTTGTCAAGAAAGTCTGTGACGCTGATAGAATTATATGTGAACAACAATTGGGGTTACCATGGCAACCAACTGACCTGTAAGTACTGCTGTAACCATTGGAATAATTTGTACGATTGCAGAAATATATCATTACCACCATCATCACCTTCATCATCACTATCATCATTGCCACCACCACCACCATCATCATCATCACCACCATCATTGTCATCACCATCATCATTACTATCACCGCCACCACCACCATCATTGTCATCATCATCATCACTATCATCATTGCCACCACCACCACCATCATCATCATCACCACCATCATTGTCATCACCATCACCATTACTATCACTGCCACCACCACCATCATCATCATCATCACCTTCATCATCACTATCATCATTGCCACCACCACCACCATCATCACCATCACCACCATCATTGTCATCACCATCACCATTACTATCACCGCCACCACCACCATCATTGTCATCATCATCATCATTACTATCACCGCCACCACCACCATCATTGTCATCATCATCACCATTACTATCACTGCCACCACCACCATCATCAGCATGCTCATCATTATTATCATTGCCACCACCATCATCATCAACACCTTCATCATTACTATTATTGCCACCACCATCATTATCACCATGCCCATCATTTTCATCATCATCACTGCCAACTCCAGCATCCCATCGTCATTGCCATCTGTTCTTGATTTAGTGTAAACACTTGATATTTTTGCCAGATAAATGATGTACATGGTATATTTTGATCATCAGGGAAATACTAGAGAAGTTGCCTGGTTTGACCAAAGCACCAGTGGAGAAGGAAAGAGAACAGCAACCGTCTGCAACACAAATAGCACATGATATTATGACTGGAGGTTAGAAATACAGGAATTTGTTTGTCATTCATTTCTGTATAAAACTATTCATTCATTCATTAATTCATTCATTCAACCTGTTATTCATTCATTCATCCATTCATTCATTTATTTACTCATTCATTCATTCATTCATTTGTGATCATTCATTCATTCACTAATCCATTCATACAGCCATCCATTCATTCAGCCATCCATCTGATCATCTGTTCGTTTGTTCCATTTTACATCCATTATCCATATATTCTTCATTTTATTTTTTCATCCATCCATTTATTTATTCACATCTGTTCAATTCATCCATTCACATCTGTTCAATTCATCCATTCATCCATCCATTCATTCACATCTATTCAATTCATCCATTCATTCATTCACATCTGTTCAATTCATCCATTCATTCATTCATTCATTCACATCTATTCAATTCATCTATTCATCCATTCATTCATTCACATCTATTCAATTCATCCATTCATCCATTCATTCATTCACATCTATTCAATTCATCTATTCATCCATCCATTCATTCATTCACATCTGTTCAATTCATCTATTCATCCATTTGTTCAGTGTTTGTTGTTGTTATTTCTCCAGTTGCTACAGATGATGAAGGTGTTCGACAGGAGCAGAGCGTTATCAGTGGTAGTATCAGGGACAGTGAGAGTCGAGCACAGTCTAAGTTGCCTGCTAAAGTTATCAAGTCCATCCTAGAACTGTTGTGTGATGAATCGGTATGTTAACCTCATCATACACGACTAACATTGTCTTTACCTTGTCCAAACAAGGTTTACTCACATTTTTGGTTTTTATTTGTTTGTTTCTTTTTGATTGTTATGTTTTTTGCTTTTTTTGTTTGTTTGTTGATGTTGTTGTTGTTGTTGTTTTTTTGTTTGTTTTGTTTTTGTTTTGTTTTTGTTTTTGTTTTTTGTATGTCTGTCTGCCTGTCTGTCTGTTAATTGTTTTTGGTACTATAACCATTTGACATCTAGCTCATTTACATTAATTCTCCGTAGGGTTTCTTGGTTGAATCCAAACTAAACAAGCTTCTTGCACCTCTTGATAAAGATGAAAGATCATTGATGAAACTGGACGCCATCTTTGCGGTAAGCCAACCACTATATATAAAACACTTAATGTTGCTTGGATTCCATTTTATACCGTGTCTGTGCTTTTATAGATCCACAGATGACATCAAAAATGTACGCATCCGATGTCATAGGAAGTGCAAAATCTGCCTTTCTTGCTTAATCTTTCTTTTTGAAATTTACCTTCAACACAACGACTTGGCGCGTTGTTCGAAAGAACCATTATGACGTCATCAGTGCGTTAGCACTCTTAAGCCCGATTTACACGATGCGATTTGTCGCGTGCAATTTGTAGTATACGGTCTATACGACTAGTCGTAAATTCTGAAACAAGTCGCACGCTATCTAAAATGTGTTTTAGAAAGTCTTGAACCTTCTAGTTTTAGAAGTTTTGAATCTCGCGACTAGTCGTAAACTACAAATCACACACAACAAATTACGTATATCAGCCTAAACAAAACCCGGATCTTGCTGTAGACAAATCGAAGCGCGCTTAACCCCATTAACCATAACTACACTGTACATCTACCATCACATTGCATGCTATCACATTGAATCTCACTAATTATAAATGGCCTACTAACGTTGTACATACTGTTTTGTTTTGCAGGCCCTTGGGGTAGATACCGAGGAAGACATCTACGTCCTTGCTCAGCACTTCTTAAAACCCGACAGCGAAACTACAGGAGACACAGAGCAACAAACAGCAGAACCAGACAAACCGGTTGACGAAATCAAGATTATCGAGGACGAAAAACCTGAAAATCAGGACAAACAGGATATCGATGGAGATGATGTCATGTCTGAGAAGTCATCAGTGAGTACGAGGAAAGCTGATCCAGTGGCTTTGATTCATCCTAATGATGTAGTGAGCGCTCTGAGAAAGTTTGTGGAAATTCATAGGCAGCCACAGAAGTAAGATATTACACTGAATGTCTTTGTTTGTGTTTGTTTCTTTGTTTGTTTGTTCGTTCGTTCGTTCGTTCGTTCGTTTGTTTGTTTGTATTCACTGTTTTGTTTGTTTACTTATTTGCTCATTTGTTTCCTTGATTGATTGATTGATTTTTTGTTTGTTTTTTGTTTTTGTTTATTTGCTTGCCTGTCTGTTAATCTGTCTGTCTGTTCGTCCGTCTGTCTGTTTGTTTGTCAATCTATCTATCTGTCTGTTAGTCTGTCTGTCTGTCTGTTCGTCCGTCTGTCTGTTTGTTTGTCAATCTATCTATCTGTCTGTTAGTCCGTCTGTCTGTCTGTTCGTCCGTCTGTCTGTTTGTTTGTCAATCTATCTATCTGTCTGTTAGTCCGTCTGTCTGTCTGTTCGTCCGTCTGTCTGTTTGTTTGTCAATCTATCTATCTGTCTGTTAGTCCGTCTGTTCGTCCGTCTGTCTGTTTGTTTGTCAATCTATCTATCTGTCTGTTAGTCCGTCTGTCTGTCTGTTCGTCCGTCTGTCTGTTTGTTTGTCAATCTATCTATCTGTCTGTTAGTCCGTCTGTCTGTCTGTTCGTCCGTCTGTCTGTTTGTTTGTCAATCTATCTATCTGTCTGTTAGTCCGTCTGTCTGTCTGTTCGTCCGTCTGTCTGTTTGTTTGTCAATCTATCTATCTGTCTGTTAGTCCGTCTGTTCGTCCGTCTGTCTGTTTGTTTGTCAATCTATCTATCTGTCTGTTAGTCCGTCTGTCTGTCTGTTAGTCCGTCTGTCTTTTTGCTCGTCTGTTTGTCCGTCTTTTTAAACTAAAAGGTTTCACTTCTGTCCGTTTGTCTATCTGTCTGTCCTTCTCTCTGTCTTTTTATCTGTTGTTGCTCATCTTTAATTTGTCATATGCTCGGCTGATTCTGCTTGCATCGTTTGCGCTGTCACTAGTGACCTAGACGAATAATCATCTTATTGATTTCAATCTTGCTTTTAGGGATAGTAAGAAACAGTCTGTTAAAGTTGATTCCACATCATCGAAAACTGTTGGGTAAGCTATCATAATAAGCTACAGTTAGAATGATTTCTTTATATGAATGAGAAACAGTATGACATCGTATCGTAACGGTAATTTTAAAGAAAACAATAGAATCGTCTGCCGCATCGTATGTCTGGGACCATAATGATGATGATGATGGAGTGGAATGAAGTGAGATATGAAGTTACGCGACCTCTTTGTCTGTATTTGTTAATGTACGTGTATTGTGGTATAGTGTTATTTTCGTATCAGTGGGAAACAGTACTACATTGTATCATCATCATTGTTTTGAAGAAAAACATCATCTACCGTGTCGTAGCGGTGTTGTAACCGTACCGCTCCCACTCATGCAGAAACAACTCTAACTCTTTTGTTGCCGTTTTATTGGTCAGTGTTGACCCTCAGTTCTGGCACAAGATGGTATCGGTGATAGACGAGAAGAAAGAACGATTATGGGATGGCTTACTTCTTGGTTGTGATAAATACCTTACTGTACTGACAGAGAGAGCTGGGTTGATACAAGAAACTGATGCTCTTAGACAACAGGTTAGCTCAATGCTGGCATCATTGTAGATAGTATTATCAAATTCCCCATTATCGTCATCATCAGTGATGGCCAATCATCACGTACCATCATAAGTATTATTTACTATCACCGCCATCATCATCATCAGTATTGATTACCATCACCGCTATCATCATCATCATCATCAGTATTGATTACCATCACCGCTATCATCATCATCATCATCAATATTGATTACCATCACCGCTATCATCATCATCATCATCAGTATTGATTACCATCACCGCTATCATCATCATCATCATCAATATTGATTACCATCAACATCATCATCATCAGTATTGATTACCATCACCGCTATCATCATCATCATCATCAATATTGATTACCATCAACATCATCATCATCAGTATTGATTACCATCACCGCTATCATCATCATCATCATCAGTATTGATTACCATCACCGCTATCATCATCATCATCATCAATATTGATTACCATCAACATCATCATCATCAGTATTGATTACCATCACCGCTATCATCATCATCATCAGTGTTGATTACCATCACCGCTATCATCATCATCATCATCAGTATTGATTACCATCACCGCTATCATCATCATCATCATCAATATTGATTACCATCAACATCATCATCATCAGTATTGATTACCATCACCGCTATCATCATCATCATCATCAGTATTGATTACCATCACCGCTATCATCATCATCATCATCATCAATATTGATTACCATCAACATCATCATCATCAGTATTGATTACCATCACCGCTATCATCATCATCATCAGTATTGATTACCATCACCGCTATCATCATCATCATCATCAGTATTGATTACCATCAACATCATCATCATCATCATCATCAGTATTGATTACCATAACCGCTATCATCATCATCATCATCAGTATTGATTACCATAACCGCTATCATCATCATCATCATCAGTATTGATTACCATAACCGTTATCATCATCATCATCAGTATTGATTACCATCATCATCATCATCATCAGTATTGATTACCATCACCGCTATCATCATCATCATCATCAGTATTGATTACCATAACCGCTATCATCATCATCATCATCATCATCAGTATTGATTACCATAACCGTTATCATCATCACCATCAGTATTGATTACCATCATCATCATCATCATCAGTATTGATTACCATCATCATCATCATCATCAGTATTGATTACCATCACCGCTATCATCATCATCAGTAATGATTACCATCACCGCTATCATCATCATCATCATCAATATTGATTACCATCAACATCATCATCATCAGTATTGATTACCATCACCGTTATCATCATCATCATCAGTATTGATTACCATAACCGCCATCATCATCATCATCATCAATATTGATTACCATCACCGCTATCATCATCATCAGTATTGATTACCATCACCGCTATCATCATCATCAGTATTGATTACCATCACCGCTATCATCATCATCAGTATTGATTACCATCACCGCTATCATCATCATCATCATCAGTATTGATTACCATCACCGCTATCATCATCATCATCATCAATATTGATTACCATAACCGCTATCATCATCATCAGTATTGATTACCATCACCGCTATCATCATCATCAGTAATGATTACCATCACCACTATCATCATCATCAATATTGATTACCATGACCGCTATCATCATCATCAGTATTGATTACCATCACCGCTATCATCATCATCATCATCAGTATTGATTACCATCACCGCTATCATCATCATCAGTAATGATTACCATCACCACTATCATCATCATCAGTATTGATTACCATCACCGCTATCATCATCATCATCATCAGTATTGATTACCATCACCGCTATCATCATCATCATCATCAGTATTGATTACCATCACCACTATCATCATCATCAGTATTGATTACCATCACCGCTATCATCATCATCATCATCAGTAATGATTACCATCACCACTATCATCATCATCAGTATTGATTACCATCACCGCTATCATCATCATCAGTAATGATTACCATCACCGCTATCATCATCATCATCATCAGTAATGATTACCATCACCGCTATCATCATCATCATCATCAGTATTGATTACCATCACCACTATCATCATCATCAGTATTGATTACCATCACCGCTATCATCATCATCATCATCAGTATTGATTACCATAACCGCTATCATCATCATCAGTATTGATTACCATCATCATCATCATCATCATCAGTATTGATTACCATCACCGCTATCATCATCATCATCATCAGTATTGATTACCATGACCGCTATCATCATCATCATCATCAGTATTGATTACCATCACCGCTATCATCATCATCATCATCAGTATTGATTACCATCACCGCTATCATCATCATCATCATCAGTATTGATTACCATCACCGCTATCATCATCATCATCATCAGTATTGATTACCATCACCGCTATCATCATCATCATCATCAATATTGATTACCATCACCGCTATCATCATCATCATCATCAGTATTGATTACCATCACCGCTATCATCATCATCATCATCAATATTGATTACCATCAACATCATCATCATCAGTATTGATTACCATCACCGCTATCATCATCATCATCATCAATATTGATTACCATCAACATCATCATCATCAGTATTGATTACCATCACCGCTATCATCATCATCATCATCAGTATTGATTACCATCACCGCTATCATCATCATCATCATCAATATTGATTACCATCAACATCATCATCATCAGTATTGATTACCATCACCGCTATCATCATCATCATCAGTGTTGATTACCATCACCGCTATCATCATCATCATCATCAGTATTGATTACCATCACCGCTATCATCATCATCATCATCAATA
The DNA here is from genome assembly GCA_918843875.1 of Diadumene lineata. Lineage (NCBI taxonomy): Eukaryota > Metazoa > Cnidaria > Anthozoa > Actiniaria > Diadumenidae > Diadumene > Diadumene lineata. The sequence continues at coordinate 1,337,336 of OU974076.1, read as the reverse complement.
TTGATTACCATCAACATCATCATCATCAGTATTGATTACCATCACCGCTATCATCATCATCATCATCATCAATATTGATTACCATCAACATCATCATCATCAGTATTGATTACCATCACCGCTATCATCATCATCATCAGTATTGATTACCATCACCGCTATCATCATCATCATCATCAGTATTGATTACCATCAACATCATCATCATCATCATCATCAGTATTGATTACCATAACCGCTATCATCATCATCATCATCAGTATTGATTACCATAACCGCTATCATCATCATCATCATCAGTATTGATTACCATAACCGTTATCATCATCATCATCAGTATTGATTACCATCATCATCATCATCATCAGTATTGATTACCATCACCGCTATCATCATCATCATCATCAGTATTGATTACCATAACCGCTATCATCATCATCATCATCATCATCAGTATTGATTACCATAACCGTTATCATCATCATCATCAGTATTGATTACCATCATCATCATCATCATCAGTATTGATTACCATCATCATCATCATCATCAGTATTGATTACCATCACCGCTATCATCATCATCAGTAATGATTACCATCACCGCTATCATCATCATCATCATCAATATTGATTACCATCAACATCATCATCATCAGTATTGATTACCATCACCGTTATCATCATCATCATCAGTATTGATTACCATAACCGCCATCATCATCATCATCATCAATATTGATTACCATCACCGCTATCATCATCATCAGTATTGATTACCATCACCGCTATCATCATCATCAGTATTGATTACCATCACCGCTATCATCATCATCAGTATTGATTACCATCACCGCTATCATCATCATCATCATCAGTATTGATTACCATCACCGCTATCATCATCATCATCATCAATATTGATTACCATAACCGCTATCATCATCATCAGTATTGATTACCATCACCGCTATCATCATCATCAGTAATGATTACCATCACCACTATCATCATCATCAATATTGATTACCATGACCGCTATCATCATCATCAGTATTGATTACCATCACCGCTATCATCATCATCATCATCAGTATTGATTACCATCACCGCTATCATCATCATCAGTAATGATTACCATCACCACTATCATCATCATCAGTATTGATTACCATCACCGCTATCATCATCATCATCATCAGTATTGATTACCATCACCGCTATCATCATCATCATCATCAGTATTGATTACCATCACCACTATCATCATCATCAGTATTGATTACCATCACCGCTATCATCATCATCATCATCAGTAATGATTACCATCACCACTATCATCATCATCAGTATTGATTACCATCACCGCTATCATCATCATCAGTAATGATTACCATCACCGCTATCATCATCATCATCATCAGTAATGATTACCATCACCGCTATCATCATCATCATCATCAGTATTGATTACCATCACCACTATCATCATCATCAGTATTGATTACCATCACCGCTATCATCATCATCATCATCAGTATTGATTACCATCACCACTATCATCATCATCAGTATTGATTACCATCACCGCTATCATCATCATCATCATCAATATTGATTACCATCACCACTATCATCATCATCAGTATTGATTACCATCACCGCTATCATCATCATCATCATCAGTATTGATTACCATAACCGCTATCATCATCATCAGTATTGATTACCATCATCATCATCATCATCATCAGTATTGATTACCATCACCGCTATCATCATCATCATCATCAGTATTGATTACCATGACCGCTATCATCATCATCATCATCAGTATTGATTACCATCACCGCTATCATCATCATCATCATCAGTATTGATTACCATCACCGCTATCATCATCATCATCATCAGTATTGATTACCATCACCGCTATCATTCCCAATTTCACAGGCATCACCCTCCTGTGATCGCTCGCATTAGATCTACTCGCACCGCACTTCTACACAAATTATGTATTAGCGTAACGATATCAAATGTTTGTGTGTTTTTCTATTCCAGAATGCGGAGCTTAGGATGCTTCTTCATCAGTACGTCAATTCAAGGGTAAGTCACCTACATTACTCTCAACTACGTTATCTAACATTTCATTAACGTTTATAACAAAGAAAACTTATTACGTCTTTTACGTAGGTTAAGTTGTTCGTCCAAACGTTTGAATACGATCATCATGAAACGTTTCTTAGGTCATCACGTAAATGGGCTCAACAGACTACTCTTTTTACATATCTTTTGTAACGACCAATGAAAACATTCCTTTCATTATTGCAACACGTTCTTCTCAAATCTAATGTCCGATTTTCAATAAAAAAATAACAATCATACATTTCTCTTCAGGTCAATCAAGAGCTCGAAATACCACCAACAAAGATATTACAGGCAGAGCTATCTAAAGAAGCCAATTGAAAAATAACAAACAGCACAAAATTGTATATATATACATCATTTCATCTGTAATAAAACATTAACATCGATCTTCAGCGTCTATGTCCGTTCTTTGATCAAAATGCATGGACTATAGCCCACCAATATGACCAAAATTGCCCGTTTTTGGACCAAAATGCATGGACTATAGCCCACCAAAATGACCAAAAATGCCCGTTTTTAAAAAAAATGCATAGACTATAGCCCACCAAAATGACCAAAAATGCCCGTTTTTTTAACAAAATGCATGGACTATAGCCCACCAAAATGACCAAAATTGCCCGTTTTTGGACCAAAATGCATGGACTATAGCCCACCAAAATGACCAAAAATGCCCGTTTTTTGAACAAAATGCATGGACTATAGCCCACCAAAATGACCAAAAATGCCCGTTTTTGGACCAAAATGCATGGACTATAGCCCACCAAAATGACCAAAAATGCCCGTTTTTGGACCAAAATGCAAGGACTATAGCCCACCAAAATGACCAAAAATGCCCGTTTTTGGACCAAAATGCATGGACTATAGCCCACCAAAATGACCAAAAATGCCCGTTTTTAAAAAAAATGCATAGACTATAGCCCACCAAAATGACCAAAAATGCCCGTTTTTTTAACAAAATGCATGGACTATAGCCCACCAAAATGACCAAAATTGCCCGTTTTTGGACCAAAATGCATGGACTATAGCCCACCAAAATGACCAAAAATGCCCGTTTTTTTAACAAAATGCATGGACTATAGCCCACCAAAATGACCAAAAATGCCCGTTTTTTGACCAAAATGCATGGACTATAACCCACCAAAATGACCAAAAATGCCCGTTTTTGGACCAAAATGCATGGACTATAGCCCACCAAAATGACCAAAAATGCCCGTTTTTTCACCAAAATGCATGGACTAAAGCCAACCAAAATGACAAAAAATGCCCGTTTTTTGAACAAAATGCATGGACTATAGCCCACCAAAATGACAAAAAATGCCCGTTTTTTTAACAAAATGCATGGACTATAGCCCACCAAAATGACCAAAAATGCCCGTTTTTGGACCAAAATGCATGGACTATAGCCCACCAAAATGACCAAAAATGCCCGTTTTTGGACCAAAATGCATGGACTATAGCCCACCAAAATGACCAAAATTGCCCGTTTTTGGACCAAAATGCATGGACTATAGCCCACCAAAATGACCAAAAATGCCCGTTTTTTTAACAAAATGCATGGACTATAGCCCACCAAAATGACCAAAAATGCCCGTTTTTTGACCAAAATGCATGGACTATAGCCCACCAAAATGACCAAAAATGCCCTTTTTTTCACCAAAATGCATGGACTAAAGCCAACCAAAATGACAAAAAATGCCCGTTTTTTGAACAAAATGCATGGACTATAGCCCACCAAAATGACCAAAAATGCCCGTTTTTTAAACAAAATGCATGGACTATAGCCCACCAAAATGACCAAAAATGCCCGTTTTTTTAACAAAATGCATGGACTATAGCCCACCAAAATGACCAAAAATGCCCGTTTTTGGACCAAAATGCAAGGACTATAGCCCACCAAAATGACCAAAAATGCCCGTTTTTGGACCAAAATGCATGGACTATAGCCCACCAAAATGACCAAAAATGCCCGTTTTTTTAACAAAATGCATGGACTATAGCCCACCAAAATGACCAAAATTGCCCGTTTTTGGACCAAAATGCATGGACTGTAGCCCACCAAAATGACCAAAAATGCCCGTTTTTTTAACAAAATGCATGGACTATAGCCCACCAAAATGACCAAAAATGCCCGTTTTTTGACCAAAATGCATGGACTATAACCCACCAAAATGACCAAAAATGCCCGTTTTTGGACCAAAATGCATGGACTATAGCCCACCAAAATGACCAAAAATGCCCGTTTTTTGACCAAAATGCATGGACTATAACCCACCAAAATGACCAAAAATGCCCGTTTTTGGACCAAAATGCATGGACT